>CALNHX010004721.1:0-121148 GCA_940337035.1 Agriotes lineatus
GTATAATACATACAATGTAGTGCTGTTCTTATAAAGCAGCTATAAGAACAAGAAAATTCAAGAAAAACGAGTGTAAATTGTTTTACTCTGAACGTCCCAAGCAAGTGACTCTAAACAATTTTAAAATCAAAAGAAAATAAAGCTAAAAATATGGTAGCGAGCCCAGTAATATTGATACAATAAAACGAAACACTTGGTTATGCGAATTAATCCAAATATCAATTTTAAAAAATTATGGACGGTGGGATTCGATCTACATTACCTGTGAATGCGATTGTAACAGCATCGTTATGTTACAGTGGGCATGCTGCCCCACTGGTACGTGTGCGACATGCGGTTCTATTTAACACAACGGTCTTATTGTTGAAACGTTTTGACTATGCTGTATCTGTTGGGCTCTATTTTCGTCAAGTGCAAAGCCTGGCCTATGTGCAAGTTATTACTTTCTATTTCTCAGTTAACGCAAAAATAAACAAAACTTTTTGTTTAAAATACTCACCCTGTATATATATACATGTCTGAAATTTTCTCGGTTTCATTTCAGGTAGACATATAATCTGCGTGCAAAATGTCGTCATCCTCCAACCAATAGTTTTTCAGTTATGCCGTCAACAGACAGACAGACAGACAGACAGACAAACAGACAAACGAAATTGAGAAAACCAGTTTTTCATCCTGAAGCGTGAAGATCTGAAGAAATCTTGGAAGGTGCTTTTTTGGCAATTACAATACTTGCTTCGTCTTTTAAACAAGGGAAGTAGTCAAATCAAATCGGTAAATTAATAAAGCTCTTTAATAGCCAACTAGTTGACTTCAACATTTTGGTCATTATGAAACACCAAATGAAACAAAGGCAGAAACGCAAATCTAACATCGGGTCTAACGAAGTAGAAATTCAGATTGATTTTGCAGAAAATTATGTGCTATAATTTTCATCGGAAGCTCAATATATGCACTTTGGTGCTTCGAAGAAGCAAATATCATTACAGGAGTATACTAAGTCAGAAATGACGAAAAGCAACTTGCACAAAATTTTAATTTTTGTTTTGTAAGCGAAAACTTGAATCATCAAGCTTAGGCCCTATGGGCTCACTTGCAACATATCCTAGAAAAATTGTTACAAATTATGCCAGATGGATAGTCCGACTGCGCAGTATAGAAATCGCAGCAAAATTTACTTCCTTCTTTCAAAAGCGTTCATTGTTTCTAAATTTGGAATTCTTATCTTGGAATGATAGCTCAAGTGGGCATGAGAAAAGGGCTATGGCCAAAATTGGTGGAGCACTGAAGAGGAACGCCGATCGCTTTATTTCACAAGGTAAAGATATTTCTTCCGCAAATTGTTTTTCAGACAATATGAAGGACTGTAAAGTCAAAGTGTGGGAGGTACCAGTCGCTGAAATACACACAACAAAAACACCATCACCACAAGAGCAATTCCTGCAACTATGAGTGTTCACCAAATTAAATGAGCTAAGCAACATCCACGTTTCATATTCCTCAGACAAGTAAGCTGCTTTGAATGCAGTTTTGGAGAAAGTTACACCCTTTATGGGATGAAAAAGTCAAACGTCAACGTTTTATCTGAAATATGTAGTATCCTTTTTTATTTTGTAAAAACATGACAATGATTTTTTTAATATTTAGATATTTTTCTTAACTAAGCTTTCAGCTAGCAACATTGCATCTACAAAGAATGTTATTAACATCATATCCGATATCAGAATACCAAAACAACCAGAGCACGAGAGCAAGATGGTCGTTAGTGATTTATGATACATATGCACTCACAGTTTCACCAAATAAAAGACCAGAGATGAAATGCTTACGCCGTTTTAAAACATAATATTTTAAACGATGCTGCTAAACATAAATTATCACTAAGAAGCAAAACCTGAGAAAAGAAGAAGTAAAAATAAGTTAATCATTGTTACTTTTTTCTTTAATAAATTGTTTAATTAACGTTTTGTTCATTTCATTTTTAGAATTAATATAGGCTATTAAACAACATGACGTACATTACCGAAATGACTCAATGAATTGTTATTGTGCATTACTGAAATGACTTTTTTAATTATAAAAATACTATGGGTTTTCCAATTTTGATCGCTGCCAACAATAGAGATGCATACAAGATGTATATGTTTTTTTAAAATTATTTTTGTTTTCGAAATACTTTTACAAATTCTTCCAATACCTGACGCTTACCCATAACTGAAGAACGATACAGCCTATCAGGGCAATTTTTCCACCAGTTTATGTGTGAATAAGTGAAAAGATTTTGGGCTTCGCGTGAAATGGATATCTTAACGATCCATAAAAAATGAGGCTCTTTCTGTAATGTTTAATGAGTTGTCAGTGGAGCTACATCTTTCGCTAGATTATGCGTACTGCGATTGCAGACGACTCTTATGAAAACAGTTTCTAAACTGGATCAAGTTATCGATATAGTTAATAAAATTTATTTCGTAAAAAAACATTACCAAATATTTAAAATTCGAAGCACTGACATATTCAGTTGGTTGAGCAAGGATGACAAGTTCCAAGTAGTACCATTAGGTACGACGCCGACGTACGAACATCGAATGTGTTTACCAAGCAGATTTGCACCATAGATCTCGTTTAAGATTTCATTTCAAGATTTCGTTTACACAGAAAAAGAGAAAACAAACTGTTGAAATAAGAATTATTCCCAGGGCCGTAGCTACAGGCTTGGGGGCCTCTGGGCAACAAATAATTATAGGGCCCCACGTTATCTTCCCCTTTACCTCTACACCACTTTCATTTAGTAAGTCTTTTTTAATAGGGCTGCTATTTGGTGTTTTTTTCTGTTAAGATAGAAGAATAGGCATTTAAAACAGCCAAAACACAGATTTACTTGTCACATTGGGTTAAATATAAAACTGTAGAAGCTTGCTAACCAATTGGCTAAGGCTTTAGCCTTATACTGCAGCGGTCCCGGTTATTATTATTAATTTAGTGGTAGTCGTCATGGTGTAAAGCAGGGATGAGCAACCTTTTTTTACAGCGGGCCAGCTACAAATTCAAAAATGTTGTGCGAGCCGCGTGTAAGAAACCTGTGATAATACAAGCACTGACTGATGAAACAGAAATAAAACACTCATTAAACTCATTAATAGAAATACTTTTAAAAAACTGCGAAAGCTATGTGTGGAAAAATATTATTTAATGAGAAATAAAGTACAATGAGGCTGCAGAACACTGTAGGAATTTTTAAAAGTCAAAATGTAAAATCTTTTAAGGGCCACACGAGAAAGTGTGGCGGGCCGCGGGTTGCTCATCCCTGGTGTAAAGAATACAAGGTGAAACGTTCCCGGAAATGCGGAGTCGTTCAGAAAGTAGAGGGGAGATGTGAACCAATCCCCAATGCTCCTGCCTACTCAGGAAATCCATCATGGCCGCGATTATGGTGTAACCATGGCCGCGATCGTATATTGTTGCTGGCACTGTCAGTCGATGTCAAATTCGAGGTTAGCAGGTTAGGTTGTTCGTCAGTCTGACACAAACTGACGCAAAACCTAACCTCAAATTTGACATAGACAGCGTCTTCAACAATACACTTCAGTACTACTATTCGTGCTCTTTGAATTTGAGGCTCCGCCCACAATACATCCAATCTGCGGAACGTTACACCTTGTATTCTATGCACCATGGTAGTCCATGGTAGCCCATGGATAGATCACACAGAAGGCCCCTATCGCGATGTAAAAACATCTGCACTAGGCGGAGTACCACCCGTTATACGACATGCAAGCATGCATATAAAACTTACAAAGTCTACACAGGTTGAGTTTTAGCTGAAATCAAGATCACATTAAATTTTGTTTTCTACGTTTTTTACAAGCAAAGTCATTGGTTACTTTACAAAAATTTATTTTGTGAGCTCTATTATTTTCAATTGATTGCTGAGCCTTTTCTGTCCCATAGTGCTTCGTATGTAATTCTTGATTTTCTTTCTTGAATTTCAGTTTTGAAAATGACCGTTCGGCAGGGTTGCCAATACTGTCATTTTGACCAGAAGATTCGGGGTTCGAGTTTTCAATAAAATTCTTCGGGGTAACTAAAAGTTTATTCATACATGGATTGCGAAAAGTTTTACTCCTGCTTAAAAGCCCCAGAGCAGAAGTCATTGGCAAGAACGTGGCCAAAGAGGAAAAAACATAATTTTGGAAAATATTTTAAATTTTTTTCAAAATAACGCAGTTTCGTAGTAGTTTACTTAACTTCTAATATGGATTTTGAACGTTTCTTTTATGGAATGTAAAAATGGTTTTGTTCCTATGATTTACAAAGAATTATGCCGTGTAACGGGCTAACTGAATTCCTTAACGATAATGTTTATTTTCATGCTTAAATGTAGAAGCCGAGTTCCTATGTTCTATTATTAGATTTAATATTGTATTTCATGCAAGCAAATGCTCGCAAAGCCGGTCCTGCGCTGGACGTGTATTGTGAATTTTGGTTTTCGCGAGTGCAGCAAGAAACACACGCTGTACGTGAGATTCTGGGATTTTCAACTCATGCAAATTCAACAAAAAGCCAGCAGTCGCACGCACCCTCTTCTGAGAGGAAAGTATAGTACGTGAATTCTTTCAGGGTGATATAAGTTAATTTGAAGCCGTCCTAAAAGAGCATGGCAGCCAATTTTTGCTACAAACAGTGTTAAAGTGCAGCGCGTCAACGTTTGCAAACACCGCAAAGGCATTTTCCGAGTGTACATGTAAGTACCCTCATTGTACTATATTTAAAGGCTTATTTGAAGTGTCAATTTTGAGAGGCGCCAACTGTCCTTACGAGGCATGCGCGCTATCAGTGGTTCCTAGCATAATGTCCGCCAGGAGCGGGTGATGCAATCGAAGCGTGTCGTTTCCAAGGGTATGCAGCAGCCAGTTCCAGGTAAAATGTTTGCAGAGCGTGATAAGGTTGCGTTTAACTGCAAGCTTTTTCAAACGCGCAGGAATGTGTTTTTAGCGGCTCAAATAAGTATCAGTTTTCAGGCAATTTAGACATTCCAGGTTTGTTAGACATTTTGACATATGCGTTCTTTTAAAAGATAATTATTTCAACACTATTTTTCGTGATGTTTTACGTTGTTCATGTATGTTTGCAACACGCCTGCGAGTAGTCTCAATCTATATCGCACGTAGGTTGTTTGAGAACTTAATTCTATTTTTTTAAATTTATTTTTCATTTTAATGGGTGTTTTTTGTTTTGATATGTGTTTTGAAGTCAATAAATGATGTAAAGACTTCGGATTTTTTGTGTATTGTTTAAGTAAAGTTTCAGTCCGATCAACACTATAAGGGGGAACCAGATTTCTGTTTTGGCAGATTGTGATCTTGCATAAGCGACTAACTGAGATATTAAGAGAGTTTCATGTTAATTGGGCGTATGGGATAAAAAGGGCAATTATTTAAATATTAAGGCGTACGAGACGTCTTGTTAAAATTTAATGTATCCACGGGGGGTAAAAAAATCCGCATTTCATATGCTATTTAACAAATATAAAACAATTTTAGGAATTATATATTTATAATGTAAAAAACTATTTCACCTTGAACTTTTTCATTAATTTTATCCCACTTTTTTCTCCGCCAAAAATTATTTTCTTCGGGTCAGTATCGACTCAGTGTTTGTAACCCTACCGTTCAGCCTTAGCTACGGTCACAGGAACTGTCAAGTACATAATACATACTGTACACATATCAAGATAAAGTTGGAGAAAGTAAGCTGTGATCAATTATTAACAGATGTGCAAATTCCTTGACGCTGCTCATTTTCTAAAGTTTGGCAATTTGGTTCAATACTTTTTTAAGACAATTTCGCAAAAAACTTGCTCCGCTTTCGGGGCCCCCTATGTTCGGGGGCCCCGGGGCGCTGCCCCGGCTGCCCCGGTGGTAGCTACGGCCCTGATTATTCCTAAAAATCGTGTTTTGATGTTAGCCCTAGAATTATAAGATGGAATTTTGCTTATCATTTTAGAATTAAAATTTAGACTTAAATTTAATAGAAATTTTACATAAATTTGCCAAAACTATATTTCAATAGTAAATGAGCATTACCGCTTAATTTCAATATTTCCACAGTAAATTTCATTTTGCGTTTCATTTTCAGATTCAACCTACCATGTGATGTTAGATATTTAATATTAAATTTACATTTTGTTATTTTATATATTTGACTGAATGAATCTAACAAAAATTTGAAAGACAGGGTTTTATGTAAAATTACCGTTTCATGGAATTTCGATACATTTTATAATGCCAATTTTAGTAATAATAATTATAAGTTTTATTACTAAAATTGCATTACAATCTGCATGGGTAAATTTAATTTTTAATTATTTTCAATGCTTTTTGGTTAATTCCTTTAAAATACTGCTAGATGCAATACTCATCACAGTCATCACCGACTTAGTTAAGAAAATTATTGTATTGTATATTAGGTATTTGGTTTTCAGTTTTTCCTTTAAAATAACGAAGAAAACCATTTAACTGCGATCAACATGCAATAGTTACCTTGTATGTTAGTTATCCAGTCCACAAGCAGGTTGCAAGATAAAAATTAAAATGCAGCTAAAAAGAAACCTTATTGTATGATAATATACATACACAATAAATCTATAGTACTTACTACACAAAAATTATTCAAAACTAGGCCTGCCGAATAGGAACTGGCGATGCATAACTCACTCACAGTGATATAAAATAATGCGTTTGCACACCAGACAATTTATACAATTTATGGCTTTAAACCCGATATTTAGGTTATCTGTTATGTAATAATAATATTTTGTTATTTAATTTTGCAATAAACACGGAATGATGATCTGACCTCAAATCGACTTAATCGTATCTTTAAAACAACAAAACTTGTTTATTTAACTACCTAGTAATTATAGTGAAACCAAACAACCTGATATTCTTGAAAAGCATGAGTTAGTAAGGATTAGAAAAATTGTAAATGCGATAGATTAGTTATCTTTTGTTAAGTCATCTTAATTAAACCTTGTAACCGTTATCCAACTTGCTTAACCCAATAATGGAATGCAAGCTATTCAAATGCGCCAAAAAGCATTGCTTTCGTGCACAAAATAGAAACAATATTTTTTTCTATAGCACATGTTAAAGCGTGCTTTTATCAACTCAAAACAAAAGGTCAAGTTTTACTTTAACAGCAAGGGTAGATAAAGTAGCACTTTAACATCAAGGATAGATAAAGTAATTTAATTTTCTAACTTTTGTTTAAATTAAATATGACAGCTTCGTATTATCGTAGCAACCCAATCTAGCTACTGACATTTTGAAATGTGGTTGACTGTCATTACTTTCTTTTGAAATTATTAAAGTGTATATCCGCCCCTGCTTATAGGGGTTGTACTATTTATCTACCACGGGTTAGCTCATTAGATCGGAGATAGGTTCAAACGTTAGCTCAGATATACCATAAATAAGCAAAACACACTAACGGAGTATCCTGTATAACATTTATTTTATATATCTATCATACATAAGTAAATTGTTGTGTAATTAATTAAACGAGATGTAAATTGCTCAAATTAACGATAGTATAAAAACGCGGCTTCCTGGTTCAGGCGGAGACGGATTCTACGGACGGTAGCGGCTTCCTGGTTGTAGCGGGCGTGACCTCGTGCGCGATTCGTTCGAGGACGTCGTGGTCGGCCGGACCGCTACTTCGTTGCTCTTCGGGACGAACTGCGCGCTGAATGCAACGCCGGGCAGCCTGTCAAATTTGTCGGTTTGCGGTTTCTAGCTTCTGTAATCAAATAACAAATTAAAAATGCTAACGCGGGTTCTTTTCCCTATACGTGTAACTACAGTTCGGTGGTGAAATACTTCGAGGAATTCGCCGCCCGACGAGGCTTCGCTTGAAGAACGAAACTCCGGATCGGCGTGACTTTTGAGGTTAACAATCCCCGGCACCTGCAAGTGAACTCTTTGGCGAAGCTATCAGTGCGGTCCGCAGAGTTCCCAAGCAAGACGGCCGCTACAATTCTCAAGGATTATTTCAGGTAAATTCTACTTAGGTAGCTTGAAGCTTTTAATTCTGCTTGAATAGCAAGGCGGTGGATTTACAATGCAAGGGAACTGGGATTTAAATATTACGTTAGTTATTACTGGACTACAGGCGGTTTTCGTTGTAGAATATTTTTCAAGGGAAATATTGCTGAAGTGTCAGGCGTTCCTCACGGAACCACTAACTTAAACTCAGCTTATTAGGAAGGTTCGGGAAAATATTGCTGAAGTGTCAGGCGTTTCTCGCGAAACCACTAACTTGAACTCAGCTTATTACAAAGGTTCGGGAAAATATGGCTAAGTGTCAGGCGTTTCTCGCGAAACCACTAACTTGAACTCAGCTTATTACGAAGGTTCGGGAAAATATGGCTAAGTGTCAGGCGTTTCTCGCGAAACCACTAACTTGAACTCAGCTTCGGAACGGATCGCCCAGGTACTGGTAGAGTCAACGGAGAGACTCTCTGGACAGGGCAGGATGAAGGAAGGATCGGGAACTAGGTGTTTGCTGGAGGAGTATCAGGTATCTCTTGGAAATCTCTGGGGAATCTTTCTTGAAATACGCTCTGCAACTAGTTTTATAGGTCTTGAAATGCTGTTAGGTGGGGAGAAACGGCGCGCGTCATACCTTTGTTCGCGCTGTTATCACGGTCGGAGCTGTCTTATCTGGCTGGAACACACCGCGGCCCTTGATAACGCTAAAGGTCGGCGACGTTTAAATCAGCAAATATTATTTAATATTGAATTAATCGGATTCAAACGGGAGCTAGCGTTACAAAAGTTCTTGCTATAGAAAAAAATATTGTATTATACACGACGATAAAGTTATTTCTATCCACTCTTGAATCATTAACATCTCGACTTCGTCTCGACGTTAAACGATTCACTCGTGGATAAAATTTAACTTTATCGTCTTGTATAATAAATTACTATTTTACTACCTCAAAAAAATATATCAATATATGTATTGCACTAATTTAATGTTTAAAGTAATTCTGGTTACCCATAGGCGGATCCAGAGACTTTCTAAGGGGGGTCAACTAATTTTTGTAGATTGAACAGTAAAGCTAAACTAATAGTTTAGGTAGGTAATGCCTATTATGGGATAGTACTAGGTAGATATTTAGAATAAAAGAGGTAAACAATAAAAATGCATTTTTCATATTTGATATTTTTTCAATGTCAACAAATAAGACACAAGTTAAATTAACACTATAGTGTTTTACTTAAAAAAAAGGAATATTGAACCGCTATTTTAGCTATATGTATAGGATATCCAAAAATAACTATTTAAAAGAACGAACAATAAACCGTTCTAGCTATGCTAAAATAAAGGAAAACTATATACAGGGTCTGGCAACGTTGGCTAAGGGGGAGGGAGGTGGAAGATATTTCTAAAACTATGAGAGTTACATAAATATTGTGTACATAAAAGTAGTAAGTACGAAGGTGGTGCACATTACTGTAATAGTTTTGATTGTACATATCAACGATTTTATGCAAAAAAATGCTGAATTTCAGGTGGCGTCTGGAAGAGAATTGAAATTGAATGAAGAAAAACGTTACCAAAAAGGTGTGCTTTTCATGAACTACTTTTCCAATGGAAAACTATGGTTCTGGATATTACTGATTTACATGGTGCTGAACATTAGCAAATTTAATAATTTCGTTCTTTTTTAAATGAAAGGCCCTGTATAAATTTTTGAAAAGCGCTCTTAATGAGCTGTTTTTGATATGTTACTTCATAACTCTAACTTCAACTGTTTTTCATTAAAAGAAAACGATTTGAACCACTTAACATTCTTCATTTCAAGAAAAACCGACAAAAAACTTTTTGTTTTATATAGGTGTTTAAACTTGGTTTAAACACACATAAATTTTAATAACAAAATTTACGAAGCCAGTCAGAAGTTCGAAATGTAATTCTGATTTCATAAACAAACAGTTTTAACCTCCAGTTTTACTTCATAATTTCGCAAGTTTATACGTAATTTATATCTGTTTTAATCTTGAATTAAAACAGGCAAAATTCAGTTCCCATTTACGAAACCTTAAACGAATATTGTTTCGCCAACATAAAGTGAAAATGCAACTCGGCGACCTAGAAAGCCAAGTTCAACGCTCAGCCCGCAAACCGATGCGGAAATATAAAAGCTTATCATGCTGAGTTGCGGTCTTTGCGGACCTTTAAACGCGTTCTATTACACTATTATGAACTTTGATATTGTTACTGCGTTAAGCATTTTTAGTTTTATATAAATACTAGTCTATTTTCATAATAAAAATCAATCTGCATTTAATGTTTGATTCATTCACTACCCTTTCTAAGCCATAATATTCACGGGGCATGAGGCTGTGCTCCGAGGGTTAGTGTCTCTACTGCCGTCCGTTTCAAGTACCATTGACTACATTGGTTTAAAACGTAAACACAGTCTTGTTTACGTGCTTGACGGATAGAATCAGCGCAAAGTAACGGAGTCCTGATACAGCCTCTCAGGCATCTCTGTTCAATAGGAATAGACAAGCCAAGTATATTTATCCAAATAACTAATATTAAAATGTATTTTAATTACTTTCACATGTATTTTTTTTTTCGAGATAGGAAATACGCACGTTTTTCGCAGAACTTAAGGGTTCTCCAATAATTAATTTATCTTTAAATTAGAAATACTTCCAAGAAGTCTATCAGTGCTGTCATAATAAGCTCCGATGTCGTTTGACCAACTTTCAATCTCTTCACTATGAGTGGGAATAGAAGTGGAGTTTCAGTTTCTGTGGAATTTGTTAACAAATTAACTGCTTTCTCTGGATTTTGCATTTCTAACGTCTTATCCTGATTGACATGGAGGGCAGTGGTTTTTGGTTTTTGCATAAAGGCATCTAACGTTTTTTAGAAGGTAGCGTTATTTTAAAAAATTAAATAAAACAAAGAGAATACATTTGCAGTAACAATTTATAAAACCAGTTAGAAAATGCCTTATTCTGTAATGCTTGTGATCTCTGTATAAATGTCAATTACTTGAAAATCAAGTATGTTTGTTTTCGATTTCATGTGAAATGTTATAAAGTAAGCATTGCTTTTCATACAAGTACTTAAATCTAAAATTGAAATTTTTCAGGATTTGGAAATTTTAAACTTTGACTAACTAGTTGTACAATTTAAAATAAACAATGAAAACATTATATTATTAGCCAAATTTAAAAATACGCCAATAAATATGCACCAGGTGCAGTTCATTGTTTTGTCTAGTAGAGACTGGTAAACACTAGACAGGTCACAGAATCGACATCGACCAGCGACGAAAGTTCCACCAACACTGGGGGGTGAAGGCAAATTTACGTCTATTGGAATAAAAAAGAAATGAAGAATGTTGAAAAAGCAATCGAAAAATTCAAATTTAAATTACGTGCGGATGGTATAAGGGTGCGTTTTATTTATAATTTAAACAAAGCAGTCAACTTTTTATCCGATTACATTTTTTAAGAGACCCAAGGGGGTGTCAATTGACCCCATTGACACCCCCTTGGATCCGCCAGTGTGACTGCCTAGGTAACATAAACTGAATATTCAAAACGAACATAGAATTAAGATTTTATTTATTGCAATAAAGCCAGTAATTTTACAGTAATAAATGTATTCTATATGAGCAGCAGTAAATGTAATTTGAGAAAGAAAGGTTGGCATTAAATTGGCAGAATTCGAAAGGATTGCGTTCATGGTTTGACTCATAATAAATGATTGGAATGTCAAATGCAGACTGAATTATGTAGCTAAAAGGTTTTAGTTGTGTGAAGTCAATACGATGATATAAATTTTAATATCATACAAAAATGGTGTGCGACGTACAGAAATTATGAGCATGTTGTGGTAATTAAAGGTTATTGTATCAATGAACGGTAAGATGACTGAAACGCAAATAAATTCTCCAAGTCGTTGTGCATATGTGGGTGTATAATTTGTCCAGATTGTAAATCCCGGTGAAAAGAAAGGTTCATGCGCAAGAATTTTCGGAGTGCGTTCCACTTCGGAGGCCTTTTACTAGAAGGTACCACATTGGCCAGCCAGAAACCCAGTTGCAGCCTTTAGAGCAGTCCCTCAGGATAGCCAGGGTGCAAAAATTAGCAGCAGGAAGCCATCAGCAAGCCGACAATTGAAACTGTTGCCCGACGAGGAAGTCTCCAGTTGCCAGGTATTTACCACAGCTTCCAATTGCCGCAGGCTTTTGAAATAAAAGGTTTCGTCAAGAGCAGGCTTTTTACAAGCCGTACGAGCAGATTCCAGTTTCCAGGTCCTTTTCAGAATTTCGTAATTTGCTTAGCGTCCTTGAAAATGCAGTTTGGAGCATTAAAGCGGAAATCAAATAAATGAAAACCGTCTTTGGGCGTTCTAAAACAAAACAAATTTGCAGGATATGACGTAACAATGATTTGAATAATGTATCTGATGTAGTTTTGCCGTTTTGGTTCGTTTTGAATTCAATTTGCGCTATTTTTTGTGCGATCAAGTCATTTTGAGGTTGGATTAAATTGTACGTTAGAAACCTGTTTGTCATACAGTCATGCATCTGTCATACTTGTTAATAATTATAGAGAGTTAATTTGCAAATAAATAGAATACAAAGGGGCAATAAACCATTCTTTTGGAAGGTCAAAATAATTACAATCTTTTTAATTAGACCCGGCTTGACATAATTAATTCATTATTGAAACCACTTAATATTTTTACGTTGGGTATTTTTTTTAAATCAGTTCTGAATATAAGGGCTTTACCTATACCCATAGATTCTTCTATTATAACAGTATATACAGATTAGAAGTGCATAATGCGAACATATGCAGTCAAATGAGCTAGAATACAATTTAACATCTAGGATCTGCAGAATCAAGATGTTTCGTTTTTAGAAAACACTCAATTCTAGGATACTACATTTTAAGTCATGTATGTTTACTTCTGTCTAATGCTAGTAAGGCGCATAAATTGTATTCTAGATCTGCCTGTGTTCATATTATTCGCCACCAATCTGTATATAATTATGGCCCCATCCGCATATCGTTTCGCGCCCTAGTGAGAGAAATATTTTATTGCAGGTCTCAATTGTAACGTAAAATAAATATTAGGTTACAAATGGCACACTTCACATATCGATAGAGATGCGTGAATGTCGCCTTCTTTCGGGTTGTAGAAATATTTCTGGACTAAGGGATTAACAAAGCTTACTTGACAGGTGCATAAAAAGTTGTCTTTATACGTACATTTCTTGTTTGTGCCTAAAATAGTATATTGTACAAGTTGAGAAAAATGTGTTGCATATGCTATTTTTTTCACGCACTGTAGGGAAATGTGAATAAATTTAGATATAAAATACCACAAATCATGTAAAATATTGTTCATTTGGAAATTAATCTGTTTGTTGATATATAGAAAAGTGTTACTATACAGAAAAGTATCACTTTTCTAAACGATTTTGTGTTTAGAAATGTAGTAGATTTCCTTACAGTACGTAAAAAACGCATTTACTTTATTTTTATTACCTTTCTCAACATACAGATTGCCTAAAAATTGTACGGAACATGGCATCTGTATCAGTTGAAAAAAGATAAAATATTATTTGTTATAAGAGTAACCGAAATCATTATCAGCGTTTAACTACTCCATTTCTGGACATACACCTCCCCTAGTTGTTTCTATGATAGTTTATTTGTAGCTGTTCCCATCCGTCGTGTACCAGCTATTTTTACTAAGTCATCCCTCCATCGGGCTCTTGGTCTTCCTCGGCTTCTCTTCCCAGTACGTGGTTTTCATTCGGTCACCTTTCGGCTCCACCTTCCGTTCTCTCGCCTCATAATATGCCCAGCCCACTGCCACTTCAGAGATGCTACTCGTTTTGCTACGTCTTCCACTCTTGTTTTGTTGCGAATATATTCGTTTGTTTTTCTATCCTGTAGCCTTAGCCCTAGCATAGATCTCTCCATCTTTCTTTGCGTCACTTTTAGTTTTTCAATGTTTGTTTCTGTGAGTGGCCAGGTCTCTGCCGCGTAAGTAAGAGTAGGCAACACGCATTGGTCGAATACTTTAGTTTTTAGATGTTGAGGTAGCTTTGCCTTAAAGACATTTCTCAATTTTCCGAATGCCGCCCAAGCCAATTTTATCCTTCTGATCACTTCCGCTGTCTGCGCCTTTTCTGACATTGTTAGTGTCTGTCCCAAGTAGTTGTATTTCTCCACTAGATCTATTTGGTTGTTATCTATGTGGACTTGTCTTCCTTCTTCTGCGTTGGTCATTATGTTTGTCTTTGATAAGTTCATGTTCAGTCCAACCTTCCTTGAGGCGTCATGAAGTTGTAAGAACATTTGTTCTAGCTGATCCATGTCATTTGATATAACTATGATATCATCAGCGAATCTAAAGTTTGACAAGTATTCGCCGTTTATATTTACACCTTTTTCGTCCCAGTCTAGTGTCTTAAAGACGTCTTCCAGTAAATTAGTGAAGAGTTTTGGCGAAATTGGATCACCCTGTCTGAGTCCTCGTTCAATGCGTATTGGGCTTGTTCCTTCATATATATGTACCTTCATAGTTGGGTTTTCGTACATGCTGCTTATTAGTTTTATATATCTATAATCTATTCTGCATCTTTTAAGTGCATTCGTTGGTGCCCATGTTTCTACAGTATCGAAGGCTTTTTGATAGTATATGAAGGCCATAAACAGGGGTTGATTGTACTCATGCGATTTTTCCATGATTTGTTTTATGGTGTGTATATGCTCGATGGTGCTATAAGCCCTGTCTAAATCCTGCTTGTTCGGGAGGCTGGAATGCATCGAGTTTTGCTGTTATTTTGTTAATGATAATTCTGGACATTAATTTGCTGAGATGTGCTAGTAGGGATATAGGACGGTAGTTCTTTAGTTCCTTTATGTTTCCATTCTTAAATATCAGGATAACTCTAGCGTCTTTCCAAGAAGTCGGGACTTTACCCAAGTCTTAGCAGAGGTTTAAAAGGTTTTCTAAGTGATTTAAAATTACGTTGTCCGCCATTTTGATCATTTCAATGATCACGCCATCTGGCCCTACAGCCTTGCGGTTTTTCATCTGCTTAAGGGCTATCTTGATTTCGTATTTAGAAATGGGTGGTATATCTTCTGTGAAATGTTTGCTTAGTCGTGCTCGTTTATCAGTTGGACTGCGATCCGGTTCGGGAGTCTTTGATGAATATAGCTCCTGGTAGAAGTTCTCTACCCTTTTTAGAATTTCCTGACGACTTGTAAGCACTTGTCCTGATTCATCCAGTAAATTGATAATTTCTCTCTTTCCTGTTTTTATCTTTCTTCTGAATACTCGTGGACCCTTGTTTTCTTCTATCGTTTCTTTTATTACTTTTTCGTTGTATTCAGCAACGTTCCTTCTTACTTCTCGCCTTATCTCTTTGTTAACCTATTGTAGCTCTTCCTTTGGTAGCTAGGCAACAAATAGGTACAATAGCTACTGGTTGCTTAGCTACCAAAATAATTATGTCATTTTCTGTTTCGGTTACTCCTATGGCATATAGTGTTTGAACCAGTTCCAACTCATGGAATGGCACAATTTTAGGTAACTTGTATACCTTTGTTGGCTCTTGATGGCGAAATAAAGATATTATTGTTGTTATTATTATATATTTCCTTCAAATTCGGAAGCTTCTGGTGCTATACTTTCCAGGTCGTTACTTTCTAAACCAAATTGTTGTAGATTAAGCAAACCAGAAAAAAGTTTATTACTAGTACCGCTAATGTTATTAGATTTAGCTTGCGGAATTTCCACTTAAATAAAAAACCTGAGAGATGAAACATTTTCAAAGTGTTCCAGTACTAAATACCAAATCTAAATTAGTTAGCGTGCTTAGTTCTGCAAAGGTGTCTCTGTTTAGGTTGGGTATATTATGTTTTAAGTAATGGTACTAAGTTCAGATAAACCTTCAAACGTTCTCGCTTTTATTTTTTTCACTGTTACTGGCCATTAAATATTCCAAGCTCAATACTTTCTAGATAATTTTTGTTCAGCCACAGTACACTTTAAAACTATTCGCCTCTAAGTCCGTCATAGCTATAATTTTATAATTATTTTTTATACTCACTTGGCTTATACTCAGGTAATAGCAGTTTCTAGTTTGAGTAATCGAAATGTTATTATATAATTCTAATGATGTGAAATTGACAAGTCTCTAAACGTTTTCGGATAAACTGATTTCAATTGTAAAACCTTTAGTAAACGCTTGCCCTGGTATGATTTTCAAACCTTTGGTACGCCTGGATTTCTAGTTTTCAGTCCTTCAAATGTACCAGGTTCAATGCCAGTAATTAATTTGCTATCAAGATTATTTTGTGCAACATTTTTTAGTCAATAAAAAATTTTGCTAATGTTACGACAGGAGATATCTACATATTTTCATTTCGTCGACTTAGCAAGCTGGTCTTTGAAAATTAATTCTTTTAGTGCAGCGATACCTTCAAAAATGTGAGGTAAACTCTTTATAATATTCTTGTTTAGGTGTACAATTTTAGATAAATTTTGAGGAAAACTGATAGCTTATCGTGCCCTAAATACAGTGCTTGCGATTTCAACAAGGCGTGGGCGTGTTTTCGGAGTCTTTTGATAAATCATAATATTGTTATGCCTACTGCTTCATAATTTAAAGAAAATGTATAATGATAAGATATTATTTTTGGTTGGTTATTTTCTGTTAGACTGAGGAACTGAGGAACTACAAAACAAATTTTGCTAAACTAACGTTAATGCCCTTTAACCTGCGAAAAACTGTTTAATAGCAATCAGTAGTTTATCAAAAGAGCATCACAACTAATTAATGACAATTTGATAAATGCTTTAGGCCAAATTAATAGTTATCGTATAGTTTGTAGAATTCTAAAAACTGGTGTTAAAAAATATCCATTGTCTTTCTATTAAAGGTGCAAAAAGATAGTCTATGCGCGATACTACACAATAGAATAAGAAAATAGATCCCATGGACATGGCTCTAAAATTGCACTTAACGGTAGTTGCAACACTGAGAAAAAATAATTCAGCTTTCACCTCATTCAAGCCTGCCATAATTTATCAAGAAGTTAATACTAATACGAGTCAAACAGAAGTTGAACAAACGGATACCAATGACTAATGACACAAATACAAAAAAGCAACTTGAACCGTCAACATAAAAGAATGATATCAATAAGCGATACACGTGCTTAACAAAGATAAACTTCTTAGTCAAAACAGATTTTATATTTTGCAATCCACACAAGAAGTACCCAACACTTCTACTACACTATTTCTTATGTTCCTTCGGAAAAGTATGTTTAGTTAGGTAAAACTGACCTGACAAAATGTCACGTATCCTTTTTAAATTAAATTATAATTTTTGATCTTTGACAAACGTTTTTATCTATACGTGTATTTGCCAAATGTCAAAAATTACAACCTAATTTTAAAAAGTATACCTGACATTTTGTCAGGTCAGTTGTACGTACCTAAACATGACCTACTGAGGATACTTTTCCCAAGGACCGTAAGAAAATGAAATACCGAGTCGCCTGTGATACGTGTTATATGTTTGACAGTTCTAAAGTTTATTGTTGGTGACACTGTCAATCTACGTCAAATTCGAGGTTGTCAGGTTAAGATTTGTGTCAGTTTGTGTCAAATAACAAACAAAACCTAACCTGCTAACCTCGAAGTGGACATACACCGACAGTGCCACCAACAATACACTTCAGTACTGCCAGATACGTTTATTTTATCTGTCATCTCTACCACTTTGCGCCCCTGCTGCAGCTTTCTCCACCACAGGAAACCAGGCAGACTTCCAAATCAATTATCAGCTATGTTAAGAGAGTATAGTAACATGGGATATTTTATTAATGAAATGACGTAACTATTTTTGTCGCTGGCTCTCCGCCTATAACTAAAGCTCAAACAAAGTTGTAACAGCCTATTAGTTTTAACATTAACAAAACAATGGAACTTAAACTTGAGTATGCTGTAAAATGATTTTCATTAACTGATGTATGAAGCTTTAAATAACAAAAATATGTTAGGGTCTTTTTCATGCTTTTACCTAAACTATCCGCCCCTAAAGTTTAGGTCGCACTTTCTATGACACCCTGTATACACTACATAGTCAATTAGACAGTTTTTTGTTCTACTGCATCGAAAAGCTATACATTTCGGCACTGTTTAGAGGCTGAAAACACCCACTTTTTAGTACTAATAACTTTTACTTTTCAGCAGTAATGACCACAGCAACGAACGCAAACACCGTGTTTACATTGGTCGAAATAAAAATACTCATTGCCATATTGTAATATGATCATAACTTCCTCGACTTTTCCCGACATCCGCGATTACGAACAAGAATAACAAAAAACGCTTATAAAGCAGTAGAACAAAAAATTATGTATGTTACTCACACGTAAGCGAACTTTTACGCCCGTATTCATAGTCGTTCGCCAGCGGATCGCCGGCGACTCGCCAGAGTTTCGTTATGAATAGTATGTTGGCGGCACTGTACGTCTATGTCAAATTCGAGGTTAGCAGGTTAGATTTTGTGTCAGTTTCTGTCAAAACTGACTGAAAATCTAACCTGATCACCTCGAATTTGACATAGATGTACAGTGCCGCCAACATACTATGCATAACGAAACTCCGGCGAGTCGCCGGCGATCCGCTGGCGAACGACTATGAATACGGGTGTTAGACTCGCCTTATCTGTGTGCCTCGCTCGCTGCGCTCGCTTAGCCATAAACTGCGGCTCGTCCAAAAAATCCTTAATTTCGTACTTGTAATACAAATAGCTGTTATTTAATTTTTTACAATACAGTAACGTTTTCAAAAAATACATACGTTACAGTCGAGTATTAACAGTTTTGCGCTAATGCGTCACCCTTGAGTTCGGTAGACAATGAGCCTATAAAAATGGTAATTCAAATATCAATTTTAATATGTTCATATCGTTCTCATCTCACCACAATATTATATTTTTTCTCAACTAAATTTAATTCCAGAAAGAAAATAACTGACTGACAATTTAGTACATATCAGTTTCTTTGCGATTCTCACAGCCTTTGTTACAAGATCCTATATTCTTGGATTCAACATTAATAGCCTTTTTACAATAGTTATTAGTACCTATACCTAGGCACTAAAGTTTAACTTTTTATCACGAATGTGGAATTTAGTTCCCGAGGTCGTTAGGCCGAGGCAAATAAACCACATGATGAATAAAAGGAAACTTCAGTGCCCAAGTGCACGTTCATTTTTGTCCGAGGGCGCAAAATTGTATACAATTGCAAAGATTGAGGTTAGGAGAGTTGACGTGGAGTTGACTATTGTCATTTAGATGCCATCTACAAAAATGCTGTCAAAAATAAGCTGTTAGGCAACACTCAATGCTCATGTAGGAAAGAATAAAAGTTTAACAGATTTTATTAGTTACTAGTGAGTCACCCGAACTACGTTTCGGTTCGTAAAATTAAGAGAGATTCATCAATATAAATTTAAAAAAAAAAGGATGCATCGGCGGGATCGAACCCGGGGCCACCCGCGTGATAGGCCAGCACCCTACCGCAGGACCACCTCTCTTGTTTGAATAATGCGCGCACCCGAGCTAATAGTGCAACGCGTAAGGCGCTCCGCCCTGCTGCCTAGAGGTGTTAATTAAATTAAAACTTTTTCGCACTGTTTTTGAAAATAAAAACAGGCCTACGATCTAAATCTAGAAATTAGCAAACTTTTAAGCCATCGTTCAACTTAATCGGTCCAGTATCTTCGGAGGAGATAGCGAACAAACATAGACGCAAACACGCAAACACGCAAACATACAAAGAGAGCACCGATTTTATGTTATAGATAATCCAGCAAACACAGTTAAATAACATTTACATATACGCTAGATAACATTGTTCTTTCCAATATTACCCTAACAACACCAGGTTATTACATATTTGTTGCATGTAAGTTTTAATTTCCCACTCAGGGTATTGTAACTACAATGTAACAACTACAAACATATCATTAAATATCTGTAACAGTACAAGTATACCGCTGTTAGATAACTGTTTCAACAAGTAACATTACTGTTATATGTTTGTTATGCAACCTTATTATTGCGGTTATGTAATATTTGTATTACAGATTTATAACTGTAATATTTAGGTATAGTGCATGTTATTTTATTGTTATCAGGAGTTGTAATACTGTTATGTCCTTGTTATTTGCAAACTTTTATCAACAGGATATTGTAGTCATGTAACATAGAGGGTGATTCCAATTTGAGTAACATGTTTGACATTCTACTTATTAGGTATATGGGCGATGTTTAATTTAAGTAACCAACCTGAAAACTTTTTCCATTCTTTAAAAATGATTCATGGATATTCAACTTTTCCAAATATTAAGCTAAACCTGTATGTTTTACAAAATAAACACGATCTCAATGACGAAGCTCAGATTGAAATAATCTTTTATGTGAAATTTTCATAGAAACAGTTACCATAGGATGGATAAACAAAACCACATTCATTATATTAGTATTTTTTTCTGCTACAAAACTATCGCACTAAGTTAGGTACAGTACTTCAAATTGAAATAATGTTGCTTTAAATAGAGTACAGTTTTACTCTTTATAATAGGTATTTTACTCTGTAATTAACTAAAAATAGCTTCTGTAGTTGTGAAAAATTTATTTACATACTCAAGTAACACAAACATGTAACAGCATATTTATAAAAATAAAACAATTTAACCTATGTAACCCATAGATAAAAGAATATTTCTGTAACACCTAATTATTTTAAAGTTTATAATTTTCTGTATACCATTGCCCATTGAGAGTACAACATATATACAAAAACTATGGTGGTGCTACTGTAAATAATCCTATGTAAACATAATAAAAAGTATGGTGTGATGAAGAAGAAAGCTCAGAAGAAGCATCACCAGAAGATAATATAGGAAATGACGAAGTAGATTCGATAACAATAGAAGAAGTAAGTGAAATTTTAAAAAACCTTAAAAACCGCAAAGCGCCAGGGCCAGATGGGCTAAATAATGAACTCTTCAAACAAGGGAGAATATTCCTCCATCTTAGACTCCTACATGCAATAAACGAATGCTGGCAAAAACAAACAATACCGTCATCATGGAAGTCAGCCGAAGTCATATTTTTTTTCAAAAAGGGCAACCGTAGCAATTGCGAAAACTATCGAAGTATACCTAAGTATCCTCAACAGGGGAAGAACAGGATATTAAACAAAAGAATACAAAACATAGCAGAAAGTCTGCTGTCAGAGGAACAAAATGGATTCAGAAAAGGCAGATCTTGTAGCGATAATATCTTCACAATAAAACGAATCACTAAAAAACACAAAGAATTTAACATAGAAACGCATATAATGGAAACTAGAGGATACCCCAAACACATCATAAAGGCCGTCAAAAGTGTCTATCACAACATCACCTTCAAAATAAATACAGGAACTCACATTACAGAAGCAATAGAAACAAACAAAATATTACGACAAGGGTGCGGATTATCACCCACTCTATTCAATATTTATATAGGACTTGCTTCGCAAATGGAAAACAAACACTGACCCAGGAATAGGAATCAATAAAAACACATATGTTAATAATACAGCGAAAAGAAGACGACTTGCAAAGAGCAATATATAAATTAAACCACTTAGGTAAGGAATATAATCTAAAAATCTCTATTGACAAAACAAAAGTTATGACATTCGAAGAGAAGGAAATTGTAACAAGCAAAATAGTAATAGAAAACCAATCGATTGAACAAGTATCTTGTTTCAATTATCTTGGCTGTAACGTGAGCTTCAGAAAGAAGAAAGACGTATACAATAAACTAAGTAAATTCCAACATATATGTGGAACAATACACAAAACACTAAAGAACTCCACAAGAAAAGAAATAAAACTGAAACTGTGTAAAACCATGGCCGCGTCCACTCGTATGTATTCAAGCGAAAACTGGACTCTCTCCCAAAAACACAATTCAAAAATACAAGCCTCAGAGATGACGTTTCTAAGACGAATCAAGGGATGCTCCAAACTAGACCACTTCCGAAATGAAGATATAAGGAATGAACTACAGATATATTCCATAAATAAAAAAGTGACAGAAAATAAAAACAAATGAAAGTAACACCTGAGAGGATGCGGGAGGAGAGAATTCCAAAACAAATAATGAATTATCTACCAAAAGGCAAGATAGATCAGGGTTGACCTAGGAAAAGATGGCAGGACATGTGAAAATCGGAACAAGCAAAGAAGCCTAATCCATGAAAGGAAGAAGAAGAAGACATAATAAACTTATCTGCTGGTAACATCTACATTTTTGTCATATTCCCAATTTTCTTGTTGCACAATTTTAAGCGCTGTAATTAAGTTGTCTCTGGCCTGTATTAGAAAACACTGCACGGTATATTTGCAGAAGCATTTTCAATATCTAATGTATTTTTATATCTAGTTAACACATTTACAAATTGAGACTACTCAATTTTAAGTTTTGTAGCAACAACCAATTAAATTACGTGCAGGAATAACTTTTTCTTGTACATTTACCTTTACGCAAGATTGTTAAACACTTGGAGTTTCATACTATATTTTTTAAATGTGACGTAAATTGTTCTATAAAGTTCGAACAACTGCTGATGTCATCATTTAAAAACACTTTAACTTTTTTGTATCCAATACTTGTTTTCTTCTACATTCAGGATTTGTCCTTTCTTGAGGCACCTTTGACGAAAAATATGCTGGTAAATTTGGAAATACGCTTGGTACAGAATTGTCAGCTAATCGGGGGTAATGCAGCAACAGCTTCTGCAGTTTTCCACTCTTATTTCTAACGCTTTCAAATGTCATTTTCATTAAACTGTATTTCACATACGACAGCACTTTTTGCTGAGGTCCAATGTTCTCGGTATTGTACGAAGCCATGGTTTCTTTCGAATATTTACCTATTTATTTAAATTAGGTACACATAACAGACTGATGACAAGAGCATACATAATTTAAAAAAAGCAAGTGAATCAGTCATCAATCCAAACCGCAGTGTACACAGCTTGTTAATAAAAGAAAAAAGGAAACAATTTACATATTATAAAAATATACATCAACTTTGCAGTGAAAGTATATTACTAGCCTAATTTTTCGTGTAAGATATCATCCATTGGAAAAGTAAAAGTTTGCATACGATTGTCATTTAAGGTACTGTCGTAGTTGATACACAAGCGTTTTCGTGGCATTCTAAATATAAATTTAAAATATACAAGAAATGGGCTAAAAATGGGGTTAGATTGTTACTTACCTCAGTGAAATCCTTAATAAAAACCCATAAATACTAGCAGCAATTTTACTTTCACTTATCACGAATAGTACAGTAATATAAATAAATGTATTTCTTTAAGATCTACCTACTTAGATTAATTTAAAAAGATTACGGTTTAATCTGAGTAGGTAGATCTTCCTGAAATTTTGTATATGTCCACAACATCTCATTCTGAACAACTTTTCTTGCTAAAATTTGCTGTCATTAACAAAAAGGGTAGTTTACCTGAAAAGAAAATAGTTCTCGCTTCCATGTCAAGGCCGAATTGTTTTTTCAAAAACTGAAAATGTTCTTAAATTCTCTTCAGATCCAGCGGGACCTAATCTCAATCTTGAAATAAAATTCAAAAATTTTTAGTCCATCTCACCTCTTGTAACGTCAATCCTGGGACACACTGTATATTATTTTGTTTAGTGATAGCTCCACATTTGAACTAGTCATATAATTTATGTAGTGACTATTTTACTTTGAGCTTGCCATTAATTAATGCAATGCACCATGTTAGTAAACCTATAATTACTTTCAAATCAATTATTTCAATTAAGTACTCTTATTCAGGGTGGTTCGCCAAATCTAGATCTCTATTAGTTGAAGTTTACATTTTTATTTTAATTCTTGACTATTTAATGACATCAAATGTCAACTTCATTTCTACATTTACTCAAACCAGGTATTGACAAATCTATTTTTACATTGACATAACTATCAATTAACTCACCAAAGTAAGTACTGTTTTGTATTTTACTATTTCTTTTATTGTTCGTTATTCAAAATGCTTTGATATTAATTACTAACTCAAACCTTATCACTTCTTCAGCTCACACTGCCAATATTTAAATACCACTGCTCCTATCCTCAAGAGATCCCGATTTCCACCTTATGCAACACCTACAGCTTATTCCTGTCAACCAACTCCAAACGTACGCAGAATCCGGTATCGCTCCCCTCATCAAACGTCACCTTCACGCCATTAGACTCCTGGTAAGTGTCAGCTTTATAGATGAATCTGATCTCATCTTGTTTATTCCTTAGATAGTCCTCTGCACTCAGCAACCCCCACAGAAGCCGTCCAATTCCAGTAGGCACTCCTACTAACCTCCTTCTAGATGAATGACCTCACTTCCATACAACCACCAATGTAACCAATGAATATTTAATTATGTGTCACCTTCACCAATAAATCCAATTTCCTCCAATTCGGTAGTTCTCTGGTTCTTTCTATTTAATTCACTGTATTAGACAATCTCTTCACTGATTGTTTAGTTTTAATAAATTATTATTTCATTTTCATTTCTGCGCCTCGTAGATTTGTTGATAACCTTTATATTTGTATACTTCCAAATAACTATACAAATAAGGCATAATTTCTAACTTTTATTGATCCAAATTAAACATTTCAAGATTACTTGTACATTTTTTTTACGAGTTTTGTTTATACAACTGACTAAACAAAATTTTCATTTCTATTAGATACAATTCTACTTGCCCTCTTATAAATTTTAAATATCCTATTATTACATGCTATCAATTCTTATTATTATAACAAATACATTTATCAATTGTAACCTTGGCTTGAAACTTATTAAAATTAACTGCAACCATCAAAATTTGAATACTCAATTGCTATTTATACCTCAAATTACCTTACTCATTGTCTTAATTAATTTTATCATTCTTATTGAACTTTACACCCAATCTTTATTAAACCCTTTAGAATTTGATTATAATTAACCTTCCAAATTTGTCATTTCTATCATCCATATTTTAAAACTACCTTTTGCATATCATAACAATATATATATATACTTTGCCGTAGTTCTTTGTAGTAATATATTAGTTAGCATAATGTGTACACTATTTTCTTTTAGCTTTAATAATAAACGAGGTTTCAATTTAATCCCATCGAAAATGAGCATCATATAATGCAATCAAATTACTTTCGCTGTCGATCATGTATCATACAGCCTTAGTAACATAGCGTATAAGTCGGTGATAATATTTCTTTGCTGCTTTCCCTTGACTACGGAACTTAATATTATTATTAAGTTCCTAGGATAATATAGGTAATTAATGCAAGTTGCAGACTTAAACGTTTTGTTTATACGATTTCTTAAAAATTCGATATAAATTTCGATGAGCAGCGGGAAATATATGATAACTCGGAATGTATCGCCTATTAACATTTTCGGCAGGCAACAAGCCGCAGCTTTGCCTTGGCTTGTACTTGCCTATCTCAAATGTTAATAGGTCCTTACATTCCTTGTTACTTAAATAGCTATTTATATACCATCGTATTCTTATACATCAGACATTGCCAAGATATTTCTCAGCAGCCATTCCCATGCTCACTTAAAAATCAAACGTCACTTTTGACATTTAACTGTAAACGTAGTTGCTTTCATAAATTAGGAAATACACATTTTTTATTTCAGTACCTACCTGCTTTATTAGAAAAATTTTGGCACACTCGTTACATACAGTAAGATCTTAGTACCTATCCAACTCCCCTGTGATTCTCTAACACTGCAGATAATAGCAAACACTATAGAGACTGGTGGTGGCTTGTGCGAACATTAGGACAGGTGAGACAATTGAGTTTCTACGGCAGGCACCTTGATGTACTGTACTGTCCTGTCAAGTAGCTGTCACATTATTACAGTGTTTGTGTTACTCCTACTGTTACTTTTGCTTTAAGACTTAATATGTATGCTTTCACTTTCATTACTTATCTACTCTAACTCTCTTTTGCAACCAACTACATAAATTACTTCGTTTTGTTACTACACAGAAGTATTCTATATTTAAAAAGAAATCAAGTTGTATTAGACACACAACAAGAACTAATAATAGAACAAATAATGTCCCAAGCAACACCACATGACATTTCATTTTGTTACTTAGAACGGCGCACAATTTAAATAATAAATGTTTACTCTATTTCTGAAACTTTGTAATACCTTTGGATCGCGATTACTAAAACTTCTAAAGAAGTCGGCAAGTCAATTATGTGTCTTCATATGTTTAACTAAGTTACTCTTATGTGCCGCTTTATACCCGCAAATAAAGCATGAATAAGGTTTTTCTCCTGTATGTGTTCTCATATGTATAACCAAGTTACTCTTTTCCACTGCTTTATACCCGCAACTAGAACATGAATAAGGTTTTTCTCCTGTATGTGTTTTCATATGTTTAAGTAAACTACGTTTCTCTACAGCTTTATACTGGCAAATAGAACACTGATACGGTTTTTCTCCTGTATGTGTTCTCATATATGTATAATTAAAGATATTTTTTGTGCTCCTTTATAAGGGCAAATTGAACATGCATAAGGCCTTTCTGTTGAATGTGTAGTCACATGTTCAGTGAAATTACTTTTCTTTGCCGTTTTATATTCACATATAGAACATGAATACGGTTTTTCTCCTGTATGTGTTCTCATATGTTTAACTAAGTTACTCCTCTCTGCTGCTTTATACCCGCACATAGAACATGAATAAGGTTTTTCCCCTGTATGTATCCTCATATGTTTAACTAAACTACGCTCCTCTGCAGCTTTATACTGGCAAATAGAATACGAATAAGGTTTTTCACCTGTATGAGTTCTCATATGTATTATTGAACTTTTGTTTTGTGCTGCCTTATATGGGCAAATTGAACATGCATAACGTTTTTCTACTGTATGTCTCCTCATATGTTCAGTTAAATGATATTTCCTTACTGTTTTATAAGCACATATAGAACAAGAATACGGTTTTTCTCCTGTATGTCTCCTCATATGTTCAGTAAAATGACTTTTCTTTGCCGTTTTATAATCACATATAGAACACGAATAAGGTTTTTCTCCTGTATGGGTCATCATATGTTTAGTCAAAATGCCTTTATCTGATAATTTCAATTCGCAAATAGAACAAGAGTAAAATGGTTTTCTCTCCATATTTTCCAAGTAATTTTCTTCTGTGCCGTATTCACAGGCCTTGGGATGAAACGACTGCTCTAGGAGGCTATCACTTGCTGCACACGTGACGAGCAATTCATCTTTTATATCAATTTGCTCTTGTTTAATATTCAACTCGTGATAAGCCGTATTATCGAAAGTGCCTTCAATGATTCCTCGCTCTGCGTGTAAGTTTGCGACTACTTTGTTTTCATCGACGTTTAGCAGTGGTTTATGTAACCTTCTGACCATGGTACTACACAGGGCCGTCGTTACAACAGGTGCGAGCGTGCGGCCGCACCGGGCGGCCGTTTTTGGGGGGCGGCTATTTTTCTTAACAAAATATTATAATATTTTTTTATTATATGATATGATTGCTCCAACGTACGAATATTAATATTACTGAATCTGCCAAATGCCTTTAATCACTTAAAAGTAATTTTCAAAGCTGGCGAACAGATGCCTTTTTAAACAATTATTGGTTGATGCTGGAGAACTGAAACGGGCCAATTCGTGCCACCTGTATTTACCTATTATATACCTTTTGATTATATACCCAATTAGTAGTAAATCCTGCCAGTATGTGTTCTTGTTCTTATGTTTTATTTACGTAACAACGCAGTATAAGTACGAATCGATGTAAGTGACCGCATGCTATAAGTTTCCGAGTGCGAACACACCAGTGCAATGTGCAAACTCTGCAAGATAATTCAGGGATTAACGATCAGCGGATCCGAAAACAACGCTGGAAGCAGCAAGTGAACTCATTCGCGCTAAAGTTGGTGAACCGCGCGGATCGACCTATTCGGACCCTAGTAGGTAAATAGCGCGGATCAATTGATTCGCTGCCAAATGGGCCAAGTGAAGTCTTGTGTGTGTCAACCACGGGGTACGGGCAGCTCTAGGCGAGATGCAAGCCATAGAAGTGAAACAACACATTGGAGGCGCCAGCGGTGTCTAAATCGACGGCGCTTGAAGAAAAATTTCGACCGCAGGATCCCAGCGGTCCACGGGCTACTTGCTGAACAAAGAGAAACAAGATTAGCCCAGGTGGAAACCGCGCTACGACGTCAGAAAACAATTACAATATTGATGATAATTGTTTTAACGAACCATTGCTCAATTTTGAGCACGGGGCTCGCTGCCAAATAACGGAGAAGTACCGGCCGGCATTACGTCATTTGCTGATTTGGCGTCCAGGGGCTGCAAATAGAGACGCATCCTAAAGAATCGACAACTTCGCGTTCAAGCTATTTGTGTGTGCTGAATTATTTTATACATTGCTCTCGTAAGCTTTGGCTTTGCATACGCTACTAAACGTTTAGTATCCAGTTAAGGCATTTTCTTATGTGCAGTGCACAACTGCTTTATGTACTTGTTTTTGTGTATATTTCTTTGTGTGTCTATGTTTGCTTACATATTATATGTATTCCTGTAAACTGTTGGGTTTTTATTACTATTGGTGTTTGCATTTGTAAGTATAACAGTTCAGGTGTCAACTGGCTAACCTCAACAATATTAGTTGACCCTTAGCCGCACTGACGATGTGAATAGAGCCTCATAGCTCACCGACTAGATAAGCTAGCGAACCAGATAATTGTAACGTAATCATTCAGTGGGCGTAGGGCTAGGCAAAAGGCCGTATTACAGAACTAACGGGTGAATTGAAAATCGAAGCGAAATTCTCGTCCGAATCTAAAGCTCGACCGAGAAAAAACGAGGCAATTTTTACATGAAGGTAAAGATGAACCGATACACAACCCTGAATAAAAGTTCAAAGTTGATATCTTTTTGGTGTGTTGTACACAATAATTCAATATTTTTTCTACGATCGTGTCAAAATGACAACTTTTTGCACAGTTTATAAAGTCAAAAGTGGCGTAATATTAGCGCTCGTCTTTTTAACACGTTACCATTGGAGGCCGCTAGCGCGTTGTGCTTTTAAACTCGTCGCACGTGCTTTAAAGGCGTACTTATACACTAGTATCATAATATACTATAAAAGAAAGATTCGAACTTTTAAGGGTGTATGCTGTTACGATACTTTTGGAGTGTCCCCCGTAGTATTGAACTTTCGCTAGCTGAATTTTTGAACTTGAATATTTATGGTTGGCTTTTGTCAATTATTGCATGCTTTAAACTGGGTATAATTGGCTATATCTTATTTTTAATTACTCTCCTATAATTATCATGCAGTTTCGTAAGCAACCCCTCGTTTAATTACTTATATTTTGCAAATTAGGTTTATTCTTGCTATATTTTTACAAATATTTGGGTATGGCCGCTAGGCAACCGGTGATACAAATTGTTTTTAACTATTCCATTTGTTGCTAGAGCAATGTTATCTTTTCCTGCAGTCAAACTTGCCTGACTGGTTTTTTGGCTTCTTCTGGCCCAAATTTTTGTTATCAGATGACCTGTGGGCTGGGTTTTTGAATTTTTCGGCTTTCTTTCCAAGCTAAACTGTCGTGCTAGTAGGTGTTCCTCTGCAGCTAAGTGCTTCATAGCCCTTTGGTAGGGCTCGCCTCTTCGAATAGATTGTTTGAGGGATCTGGAAGCATTTCTGCGTTATCGTGGATGTTCGTAATGATTAGTTAGCTACTTACGTGCATCCCTTCGCTTTTGGCGGATCTCCTGGAACCGACTTTAGCACGCTTCTTTCGGCTCGACCCCCAGCTTGAGGTAAGATTAGGCCAGTTTCTTCTTAATCGGGAATACATTTGGGTTCTGTGCGTTTTTAGCCAAATTCCCGGTGGGAGTTAAAACACTCCCCATCTGTTTGAAATCCTTCCTGTCTGGAGTAGACCTACCCCGTCCGACTGCACCCTGCTGGAATCCAGTTCGATGCACTGGGCCCTAAGATAGTCGCATCGCCTGTGAATTTTGCAACTCTCGTGGGTAACGCTGAAGACTGAGCAACTGCTTTACACTCACCTGCAAGTCATCTTGCAACCTCCATAGCTGGCACTGCACCCCGCAGCTGCAGCCGTCATCGTTGCTTCTCTCTAGCTACGTCCAACCCCGGTTCCGCAAGCCACAGGTTAGGAGCTGACATGTTTTTACTACAGGCAAGAATCTGATATAGCTATTTGCGCGTGGTGTATTTTATAGATAGTTATTGGAATCTCGTCTCATTAACAGATAGGGCATGTAGGATATTTTTGGCATAGTAATGCTTCGTCGAGTAGATGTTAGTGCATGCTTTTGTATGATTTTAATGTGTTATTGTGATAGGACTATTGCAAATTTTGAGCGTCCATTTTGTGCATTTGAGTGAGCCTTATCGAATCATTAATCGAGCTCGCCTGACTTTGTGAAGGCAGCTCTGCGGTTTGTTCAATATACAGATAGTTATATTCACTTTCGCCGGCCGCCGCGCCCCATCGAGCTCCCCTGCAAATCGTATGTTAGACCTTTCGTTTAATTACTTCAGATTTAGGGTTGTACTCACGGCTCGTTGTCTGCGGTTTGTTTAGTATACAGTTAATTATATTTACTTTCGTCGCCATTTGCTGTCAGCCGTCTGAAGTTTGCCGCATCGTTTCGATGTTGATAGTGGCTAGAGTAGCGACATCGGTAGTCGATTGCATCTGCAGTTTCAGCTCATGACTGATTAATCTCGGGTTAGTAGCGATTGCGTCATAGGGCCCGCCGCCGGTAGAATAATTGTCAATTCCGCGTTATTGTACTTTATTTGCGAGTTTACGTAGGTACAAGTTTGCCGAAGGTTTATTCAAGCGATTGCTTTAGCGTTCATTTATGCACCTGATGTATTTCCATTAAGAAAACTGCTCTGTGAACTATATGGCCATATATCCTCGTAGTTTTGACATTAGAAATTTTGGATTAATTACTTTAGGATCTTACTGAGCTGATATTCGGGGTTTCACATCAGCTGAGCGCTTGCATAACCTGGCCCTGCCATATCCTGCCTCACAGGGATTAATTAATTTATTTTCTTTTTAATTTAATACTCGCTATGCTCCGATTTTAACCACGCAATGTTTTAATGTGTTAGCCCATTCACCGGTCATAGTCATTGCTGCTCGTGGGCTACTATTTGCTCGATACTTATATTTAAATTTGTATTTATATTTATTATTGCATGTCGCATACTGTGTGTTCTTTGGTGTTGCTAGAAATATTGCCTGCTGTGATTTATATATATACTTGTGTTAGCCTTGCACTATAGTACGCACCAAACTATTTGAAATAAAGCTGTGATCTATTCATTGGTTGTTGGTTTGTTTATTTTTGACTTGCTGGTTTTTATCCTCGACCTTGTGTAAGGTCCGGCACAAGGAATTGGATCTGAGTCTAGGACCTGGCGCCCACTCCGTTTTTTTGTATTCTCTTTCAGCATAGCTGGAACCCTGCGACCCTCGCGGCGAGCTAGCCCAATTAGGCCGATAGTTACCAGCCGGCAAAACATCAAATATAACTTTCGCCAAAAGGTAAGGCCGACCGTCTATCTTCCCTGACAAGAAGATTTTGACGCCCAACGTGGGGCCTTGAAAGGATTTTTGACTACGTCGTTATTAGGGTACTTGGTGGTACTATAGTGCAAATCGAATTGTTAGGGTGTTAGAATTTATTATTGGCTAGGTGATTTACATTTGGTATTATTTATTGTCGATACTTGTTGGGTATTTACAATTGATTATTGCTAGTTATAGGTGTGTTTATTGCATGCTATTTACAGGTTTTGCTTGGGTTAGTTATAAGCCTAGTTTAAATAAGTTTTTGTGATCATCTTGTCCTGTTGGAACAGCAAGATGGTATTTAAATTAGATGTTAATCGACTGCTCGTCGATGAGCTCGATTATGAGCTTCGAGTTAGAGACATTGCCATTCAGGGCAACGTCCAAGACAAACGTAAATTACTCCGTGCTCGTATGAAGATAGATCGTCTTATGAATGTCACTTTCACTCCCGTGTCTTTCGACGCTACTGAAGAACTTGCGATCTGTGAAGACAAACTTTCTATTTTAGCTGCCGAAATTGATAGTTGCACCTCTAGGAACCTGGACAATGATGCCCAACGATTAGGTACTCGCCTTCTTCATGTTCAAGGTCGTCTAGGTCATATTCTAGCAGAACCAGATTCCGCTTCTAGGTTGGAGTCCTTGAAGGATAGATGCGAACAATTAATTGCCGCCTTGGAAGCTAAACTTCAGCTTCACGTTGATACCCAGGCTCGCAACGACACAACAGCTGCACCGAGTGATTCAAGCTCGGAGGACGGTTCAGTAGCTTCGCCTCAGGAAACTCATATTCGCCCCCATAGCTCTGTTGTCACTACGTCTCAGGAAGACGCTGCCTTGCCTATTCGTCCTATTGCTAGCTCGGTTACGTGGAGTCATCCTTTGTCCACTTCACAGTTCTTTGCCCCTCAGCCTATTCCTAGTAGCTCAGCCATGCAGCCTGGCATGTACTTGGATTATCCGCCCTTTGCTGATGCTGTCAATCGTCGTTCTTCTGCTGCCGAAGATGTCAACCAGTCTGCGTCGCATAGACGCACTTCGACTGCCAACTACTTAGCCATCAACAAATGGAGGATCACCTTCGATGGAGGAAATGGCTTAACTAGCTTTTTAGAGGAAATTGAAGAAACTCGCATAGCTCGAAACGTATCCAAGGATCAACTTTTTTCCGCTGCCATCGAATTGTTCACTGGCAACGCTCGAATTTGGTTTCGTTCCGTTCGCAACACTATTCGTTCTTGGGATGAATTGATCATCGCCTTGAAAGCCGCTTTTCTGCCTTGCGACTACGAAACTAGCTTATGGGATGAAATCCGTAGTAGAACCCAAGGACCCGATGAGTCCGTAACAGTCTACGTCGCTGTCATGGAGAACCTTTTTAGTAGCCTTTCTCGTGTACCTGTGGAGATGGAGCGCATAGAGATTATGCGTAGAAGCTTGCAACCATACTTACAGGCTCAACTGGCTCTCTACTCTGACACGAGTATCTCGCAACTCAGACAACTTGGAAAATTAATTGAAGATGCTAAGGTGCGATCTTCAAGGTTCAAGAATCCACCTCCGCCTTATCAGGCTCTCGAACCCGATTTGGCTTATCACAAGCCCCGTTTTGGAGCTAGAGCTGCTGCCATTGAGGAAACTAGTTCTACTCCTAGTCCCACTGCCGAAGGACAAGTCTGCGATGTTACTGCCGCTCGACCCTATGGTGTGTGATGGAACTGTGGGAAGCCCGACCATCGCGTAGCTCAGTGTCCATCGCCACGCAAATTGAAGTGTTATCGCTGCGGTAAAGCTGACGTTACAATTCGTACCTGCCCTTCCTGTTCGGGAAACGGGAACGGAAGGCGTTAAGAGGCCGATTAGCGTCTTCTCCTGTCACCATTTCTGAGGCCAATGTCGTCTCCCAATCTCGAGAAACGGATCACATACCTACCGAACATCGCATATTGCTTGATTTCATCTTAGATCACGCCAACAAAGATGAGAGGCCCTATCTTCGAGTGTCTATTTTTGGAAAGGAACTTCTTGGTTTGTTAGACTCCGGCGCGAGCCGTACCATTTTAGGTCGCCAAGGTTGGAACGTATTGAAGAAGTCCTGCAAATTAAGCTCCGTTAAACCCACTACCTGCAGTGTTGCCAACGGCGAGAAATGTCAGAGCATTGGTACACTTACCGTCCCCATCGTCTTGAGGGACCGGGTGAAAACCTTTGAAGTCCTGGTTGTCCCCTCGTTACCACATACACTCATTTTGGGCACCGACTTCTGGAAGAGGATGGCCCTTGTGCCAGATCTTCGCCATGGGGAATGGACCTTCTCCAAAGCCTCGGCTGATGAGCAAATCGCTGCGATCCGTTCGACTGAACACCTCACGAACGACGAGCAAGCTGTGCTTGATCAGACTATCAGCGAAGCTTTTTCCTTGATAGGAGATGGTGTAGGATGTACCCATTTAGTGGAACACGTAATCAAGACGGATGCTGAACCAATTAAGCAGCGCTATTATCCAATCTCGCCTGCTTTAGAAAAGCACGTGAATGAAGAGCTCGACGATATGTTAGAAAAGGGCATTGTGGAACCCTCAACATCCGCATGGTCATCGCCCATCGTTATGATAAAAAAGAAGGATGGTTCTTACCGCTTCTGTGTGGACTATCGGAAGCTCAACAAGGTTAGCCAACCTGATGCCTATCCACTCCCGTACATCAGCAACATTTTGGACAAGTTACGGGATGCACAATACCTGACCACGTTAGATGTCAAGTCAGCTTACTTTCAGGTGCCGGTTTCTGTCGCTAGCCGCCCGCTAACTGCTTTCACTGTCCCTAATCGTGGGTTGTATCAATTTTGTCGCCTCCCGTTCGGTCTTCATACCGCCCCGGCGACTTGACAACGTCTTATCGACCGAGTTATTGGTGCCGACCTAGAACCTTACGCTTTCACATACTTGGATGACGTTATTATCTGCACTCCTACCTTCGAAAAACACCTGTAGGTCTTGAAGGAAGTCATATCTAGGATCGCCAAGGCCGGCCTAACTTTGAACCGGGAGAAGTGTCACTTTTGTAAGCCCGAATTGAAGTACCTGGGGTACGTCGTCAACTCCAATGGTCTGCTTGTCGACCCGGAAAAGGTCGCAGCCATCTTGAACATCCCTAACCCCAAGACGGTCCCAGAGGTTAGAAGAATATTGGGAATGGCATCTTGGTACCGGCGCTTTGTACCTAACTTTTCGTCCGTAGTGTCACCTATGACTCGCTTGCTTCGGAAGAACCAGAAGTTTGTTTGGTCTGAGGAATGTCAAACCGCATTTGACACCATCAAAGACTGCCTCGTCTCGGCCCCTGTGCTCTCTTGCCCAGATTTCAGTCGGCCCTTCACCATTCAGACGGACGCCTCTGGTTATGGACTCGGAGCCGTCTTGTCCCAGACGTATCCTGAGGGAGAGAAGGTCGTCTGCTATATAAGCCGTTCACTCACGAAGAATGAGCGGAAGTTCAGCACAACGGAACGTGAATGTCTCGCGGTACTCTTCGCCATCGAAAAACTTCGCCCGTACATCGAGGGAACTAAGTTTGACGTCGTGACCGACCACTACGCCCTCAAGTGGTTGCATAATATTAAAGACCCCATAGGACGCATTGCGCGTTGGGCCATACGCCTACAACAATATAATTTCAATGTTATCCATCGCAAAGGCAAAGACAATGTCGTACCTGACGCTCTATCCAGGTCCGTAACTATTGTCGATGAGGTCACTGAGGACGATGATGTTCAAGACCGTTGGTATGCTCGGATGCGACTAAAAATCCGAAACGATCCACAGCACTATCCTGCTTGGCGCGAGTCGAATTTGCAACTTTATAAACACGTGAGGAGCCCATACCCGGAACTCGTGCAGGCCGATGAAGACTGGAAAATGGTTCTACCTAAGGACAAACGTTCAGAAATACTACGACGTAATCATGATGATCCTACCTCAGGACATCTTGGCGTTTCGAAAACCTTAGGTCGCATAGCTCAGAGGTACTACTGGCCCAAGATGCGAACGGACGTTCTGCGCTACATTCGCAACTGCAAGGTGTGTTCCCGCACTAAGCCTGACCAACGACCACCCGCTGGACATATGGGAGGTCACACAAACATCTCGAAGCCCTGGGAGGTCATCTGTATGGACCTCATAGGACCTCTACCTCGTTCTTCTCGGGGATATCAGTATATACTTGTAGTGGCTGATTGCTTCACTAAACTTCCTCTTGTATTTCCCCTTCGTAAGGCTACGGCCGCTGCAGTCGTACGTCACGTTGAAGAAAACGTGTTTCTATTGTTTGGCGCTCCGAAGAAAATTATCTGCGACAATGGTGTCCAGTTCAAGAGTCGCGAATTTACTGCCTTGGCTAGGAACTATAGCTGCAGAATAGCGTTTACAGCGTTGTATCACCCTCAGGCAAATCCAACGGAACGCATCAATCGTGTTCTGAAAACAATGCTTACAGCGTACGTGTCCGACAAACAACGTGAGTGGGATAAATACTTACAACAAGTCGCTTGTGCCATAAGAACCTCCAAGCATGATGTCACTGGTCATAGCCCCTACTTTTTGAATTTTGGCCGAGAAATTACACTCGACGGGAATCCTGAAGAAAGACCTGAAGATGAAGGTCCCGAACTTCGTGTCATAAGGGATGAAAACCCCAACATAAGAGCCCAAGCGCTGCAACGGTTGTACAAAGAAGTAAAAGTTCGTCTTGCTAGGGCCTACGATCGTTCGAAGGTATACTACAACCTGCGAAGACGACCTGATGAATATCAGGTAGGCAACTCCGTTTGGAGAAGAAACTTCACGCAATCAGATGCTGCTAACCACTATACTGCTAAATTGGCACCCAAGTTCATTGGACCCTTTATAATTCATAAGAAATTGTCTCGCTTCATTTATCAACTTAAGGATCCGGACGGTCGTTTGCGTGGGAATTGGCATGCCAAAGACTTGAAGCTCAACAACGCTGTCGACAATGATGATGATTTGGTTTAGTCTACGTCTTTTTGGGAGGTTGGTTTGGGGACGTCGGACGGAACCTTTGGGACCCAACTCACCTTTCCTTTTTCTCGAATTGGAGTCCCGACCTAAACATCTGGTCCCTTCATTTCTCGCATCTTTCTCTGTCTCATTTTTTTTTCTTGTTTGAAAGGGACGTTCCCTCTTTTTGCTGTGCTCGTTCTCTTTATACTTCGTGTTATTTTGGATATCAGTTCTATCTTCCGTCATTTGGAGATAGCTTCAGTGCTGTAGGTCGATCCTGGGCCTAAGTACTTAACCCTTGGTTGAGGTTGGTTTTCCTTTCCCTTCCTTCTTCTGTGTCGTTCGCTTTCCTGTCTCCCACTCCGCATTTTTCCGAGGTGTTTGCGTTTCGGGTGCATCTTTGTTGCAACTTGGCGTAGCCTTCCCTTCCACCGGCGCAGCTCACGTCATCTTGCAGCGACGGAAGAGGTTGGTGTCTAGTTGTCTTCGATGATGTGCTTGAACTCTTACATCCTCTCTACCTGTCTACTCTTTTAAGTCCTCTGTTTCTTCCCTTTGTATTTCTTTCCGGCAGGCATCGTTTTTTTTTTGGCAATTCGGTATTGATGGCAGTTGTATGGTCAGGTAAATCTGGGGTGATTTACCCTCCCTTTTGTGGGGGGAGAATTTGTTACGATACTTTTGGAGTGTCCCCCGTAGTATTGAATTTTCGCTAGCTGAATTTTTGAACTTGAATATTTATGGTTGGCTTTTGTCAATTATTGCATGCTTTAAACTGGGTATAATTGGCTATATCTTATTTTTAATTACTCTCCTATAATTATCATGCAGTTTCGTAAGCAACCCCTCGTTTAATTACTTATATTTTGCAAATTAGGTTTATTCTTGCTATATTTTTACAAATATTTGGGTATGGCCGCTAGGCAACCGGTGATACAAATTGTTTTTAACTATTCCATTTGTTGCTAGAGCAATGTTATCTTTTCCTGCAGTCAAACTTGCCTGACTGGTTTTTTGGCTTCTTCTGGCCCAAATTTTTGTTATCAGATGACCTGTGGGCTGGGTTTTTGAATTTTTCGGCTTTCTTTCCAAGCTAAACTGTCGTGCTAGTAGGTGTTCCTCTGCAGCTAAGTGCTTCATAGCCCTTTGGTAGGGCTCGCCTCTTCGAATAGATTGTTTGAGGGATCTGGAAGCATTTCTGCGTTATCGTGGATGTTCGTAATGATTAGTTAGCTACTTACGTGCATCCCTTCGCTTTTGGCGGATCTCCTGGAACCGACTTTAGCACGCTTCTTTCGGCTCGACCCCCAGCTTGAGGTAAGATTAGGCCAGTTTCTTCTTAATCGGGAATACATTTGGGTTCTGTGCGTTTTTAGCCAAATTCCCGGTGGGAGTTAAAACACTCCCCATCTGTTTGAAATCCTTCCTGTCTGGAGTAGACCTACCCCGTCCGACTGCACCCTGCTGGAATCCAGTTCGATGCACTGGGCCCTAAGATAGTCGCATCGCCTGTGAATTTTGCAACTCTCGTGGGTAACGCTGAAGACTGAGCAACTGCTTTACACTCACCTGCAAGTCATCTTGCAACCTCCATAGCTGGCACTGCACCCCGCAGCTGCAGCCGTCATCGTTGCTTCTCTCTAGCTACGTCCAACCCCGGTTCCGCAAGCCACAGGTTAGGAGCTGACATGTTTTTACTACAGGCAAGAATCTGATATAGCTATTTGCGCGTGGTGTATTTTATAGATAGTTATTGGAATCTCGTCTCATTAACAGATAGGGCATGTAGGATATTTTGGCATAGTAATGCTTCGCCGAGTAGATGTTAGTGCATGCTTTTGTATGATTTTAATGTGTTATTGTGATAGGACTATTGCAAATTTTGAGCGTCCATTTTGTGCATTTGAGTGAGCTTTATCGAATCATTAATCGAGCTGGCCTGACTTTGTGAAGGCAGCTCTGCGGTTTGTTCAATATACAGATAGTTATATTCACTTTCGCCGGCCGCCGCGCCCCATCGAGCTCCCCTGCAAATCGTATGTTAGACCTTTCGTTTAATTACTTCAGATTTAGGGTTGTACTCACGGCTCGTTGTCTGCGGTTTGTTTAGTATACAGTTAATTATATTTACTTTCGTCGCCATTTGCTGTCAGCCGTCTGAAGTTTGCCGCATCGTTTCGATGTTGATAGTGGCTAGAGTAGCGACATCGGTAGTCGATTGCATCTGCAGTTTCAGCTCATGACTGATTAATCTCGGGTTAGTAGCGATTGCGTCATAGGGCCCGCCGCCGGTAGAATAATTGTCAATTCCGCGTTATTGTACTTTATTTGCGAGTTTACGTAGGTACAAGTTTGCCGAAGGTTTATTCAAGCGATTGCTTTAGCGTTCATTTATGCACCTGATGTATTTCCATTAAGAAAACTGCTCTGTGAACTATATGGCCATATATCCTCGTAGTTTTGACATTAGAAATTTTGGATTAATTACTTTAGGATCTTACTGAGCTGATATTCGGGGTTTCACATCAGCTGAGCGCTTGCATAACCTGGCCCTGCCATATCCTGCCTCACAGGGATTAATTAATTTATTTTCTTTTTAATTTAATACTCGCTATGCTCCGATTTTAACCACGCAATGTTTTAATGTGTTAGCCCATTCACCGGTCATAGTCATTGCTGCTCGTGGGCTACTATTTGCTCGATACTTATATTTAAATTTGTATTTATATTTATTATTGCATGTCGCATACTGTGTGTTCTTTGGTGTTGCTAGAAATATTGCCTGCTGTGATTTATATATATACTTGTGTTAGCCTTGCACTATAGTACGCACCAAACTATTTGAAATAAAGCTGTGATCTATTCATTGGTTGTTGGTTTGTTTATTTTTGACTTGCTGGTTTTTATCCTCGACCTTGTGTAAGGTCCGGCACAAGGAATTGGATCTGAGTCTAGGACCTGGCGCCCACTCCGTTTTTTTGTATTCTCTTTCAGCATAGCTGGAACCCTGCGACCCTCGCGGCGAGCTAGCCCAATTAGGCCGATAGTTACCAGCCGGCAAAACATCAAATATAACTTTCGCCAAAAGGTAAGGCCGACCGTCTATCTTCCCTGACAATGCAGATTATTTTTCTTTTCTTTACAATATTTCATTGCTTTCCACTTTTAATAAAAATGAATTAGTCAAACACTGCATGGATTTGCATACATACTTATCCCATAGTGGTATTTATAATAGTTACATAAACGGCTTGGAACATAAAGATGAGCTGCTCTTATTTATGACTTTGATTGGGTTAAACGAACATGAAACTTATAATCCTTTAAATACTCTTAAGTACATAACAGAAAATAATTTAGAAAACACTTTCCCTAATTTAGTAATAGTACTTAGAATCTTACTCACTTTACCCATCTCAGTTGCTTCTGGGAAACGAAGTTTCTCGAAATTAAAAATAATGGAAAATTATTTAAGATCATATATGTCGCAGAAACGTTTAACTGGTTTGGCATTAATCTCTATCGAACATGAGTGTGCCAAGAATTTAAATTATGATGAAATAATGTCTGTTTTCTGAAAAAAGCCCGAAGATTAATTCAGTTCTTTTATGTACCTCTGTATTTGTGTCTGAGTCAGATTTTTTAAAGTTTAATTTGTATGTATGTATTATGTATGTGTTACTATGTAGTATATAGTATATGTATATTTAACCGTGTTATATTTTTTAATAAACATTTTTTAAATTTAGCCATTTTTTAATAGTTAGACATAAGGGCAACAATTTTAAAGCCCTGCACCGGGCGGCCAAAAGTCTAGCGACGGCCCTGGTACTACACAAATCATTATCAATTAATTCCTGTTTGACGTCCATTGTAATAACTTAAGTAGAGAGTAGGAATTTAAATATTAATATCTGGAAACAATAGATAGTGTGATATACAGTTATATTAAGTAGGTTATGTTTAGTTCTAATATATTTACTTACACGAAATAGTATGAAGTTAAAAAGCAACTGATTTACATAACGGCTTAACAGCACAAACGATTTTAAATAAATAAAATTGCCCTATACAAACCACCATTATTGACATTACCGGTAAATTAGTTCAAATGAATGCTAATAGAACTACTCTCATATACACAGTGTCCATTATTTGATGATCCTACATTAATTTAGTAATGTTAATACTCACTTGTTTTTCCGGAAACGAGAATTAAACCAAAATCATATAAAATAAATAAATATTGAAATAGAAAACCAAGATTGTAAAACTTGCACTAAGAAGAGTTATATTTTCCAACATTTATGTTTTATATGTAAGATTTAATTTCGAATGTTAATTGAATCGACTCAGCATAGCCAACATGAGCATCTATACAAAAACTTGTCATGTATCTGCAAGTAAATAGTCAAATTTATTATAAACTTCTCCTTCTGATGAAATTTACTGCCATTTTAAGGCAAGTTATGAAAACGGAGAAACCTTGATTTAAGTTTCAAGGTAGAAATTGTTATCTCTAGAATCTTTACTTCATGCATGTAATATTACTTGTGAAAGACCCTTTACATGTGCAATATTTATATGTTACGCTGTTGACGCATATATAATGACAAGGAACATTTCCTTAGAAAGTATTGATTGTTAAAAATGTAAGACAATTGAAAAAGCGAAAACTGTAATTAGTAGATAATGCTGATGCTATGTGATCTAAAGCAAATGAAACCACAATTCTTCAGACAGATTAGAGCGTTGGATTGTATATGCTTTATAAGTTACTTTCGTGAAATGATTCCAATTATCTTTTCAGCGAAATTTTCAACTAGGTAGGTACTTTTGATAACAAATTGAGAATCTACGCGCGAGGCAGAAGGATTAGGATGCTTTCAGAAATTAAACTTTATTCTCAAGAAAATGAAGGCATACATATATTAAAGGGTTTTCCGATTGCTTTTCATCATGTATCAGTTGTATTTTACTTTATCTCTAATGTTTGCCCTTTTGTCACCACTTGTCAATATTGCCAAATGAGAATTACATGTAACAAACAGTGAAAACCAATTGATACATGGTGAAAAGCAATCGGAAAAAAATGAAGTGGGAGGTGTAGACCTTCTCTATGGGGGTTTGGGACAAACAAAAAATACATCAGTTTACAATATACCTTGTTTTTTTTGGTATATATGACAAATTATACTGATGTATTATCACTTATAATACCATGAGTAGTCAAAGTTATGTCGACTATTTTTGCGGTGGTGTCACGAATGTCCATTGCGCTTGGTACGATTAGGACGAGTGCGCTAGCACGAGTCCTAATCCCAAGCGCAATGGACATGAGTAGTGATACCACCGCAAAAATAATCTACTTAACTTTGACTAAGAATGGTATTCGAGGGACTATTTAATGAACCAAACTCTTTTTTCAAATTAATTTTTAGTAAATCTAGCAACAAACTACGCAATTTCTATAGTAACAGAACACTAATAAACTTTTTCTAATAAAAATCACATTTGTTTAAAATAGTCACTTGAATACCTTCTAGGAAGATATATCCACTGATATTTTTTTGATTGGTCAAGAAACGTCAGAATTCTGGATTTTTATTGGTCACTTTTTGACAGATGACAGGTGAATTGAATAGTCAATACAGTAAGCTCATTTACCTTTAGTATCAAATCGTAGCCTGCGTTGATTAACAAAAGCTTGTTTATGTACGCAGGCGACGCGACGTATCAAATAAACTTATTTCCTTTATGAAACGTATAACCTAATCAAATTGACATATCTTATAATTTCTACCTTGACATTTGACTTATGTCAATATTAAATTTATTTTAAACCACATGACTTTTTCTATTTGTAGATAGTAATTATAGCTAGTATAATATTATTAACTCGAGATAAGTATTTAATTCAAATACCTTGAAAATATTTCTTATTAACGTTTCAAATTATGACAAGTTACTTTCGTTTGACTCGAGACCTACACTAAAAATCAAACTAAACTTCAAAATTCAAATTTATTGTCTTGGAGCAAAACATTTCAAATTTAACACTTCAATTATTAAAATTAAAAAATTATTTACCTATATTCAAAATGTTAATTACTAATTAAAGCCTAAAACTGTCAAGATCTTGATTACTTTTCAAATTCAGAATATAAATTGATTTCTTATTTATAATATGTATTTGCTAAACAGTAATATTAAATCTAAATAGACAGTTCTTTCAAATTATATCAAATAAAGCTTGATAAAAAAACCACACATTGAAATCCCAAAATATAAGGTTCACTGACATATGCTGAAGGTTCAGAGGTACTTGACTTAAATCTGCTCTGCGTTGTAGAACACTCCACTGGTCGTCTTACTGGTTGCCCCTGCTTCAGAAACTCGTTGCAGAAGTTCCCCAAATTATTTCTATTTTCTCCAATAATAGCGTCACTGGCACAAGAACAATCACGCACTGATTCTATGTTAAATGAATGATAAACTCCAGTGCATATAGAATAGATCAATATACGTAATTCTGATATACTTTCAGAATTGACTTTTATTTTGAAATTATAAAAATCCGATATTATTATACCAAATTATAGTACAGGGAAAGCTATTTTGCACTGTGTATACGAGTAACATTAAAAATTATTATTTAACTCACAACTAATAAGAATACTTTAAGTGTGATTCAAAAATCTACAAGTCAATTTTATTCACTCTTAGTAACTTGTTACTATCTCAACTACCACTATTCATTCATAGGATTGCTCTATTAATATCTTTTTAACCGGCTGGATTTAAAAATAACAAGAAATACTGCATGTTGTACTCGTACAAGTTTGCCACATTTTTGAAGCGATTTTGTCAATATCCATTTCATTTGGAAAAGTAAAACTTATTTGATTTTCAACTTTTCCATAAATATTTGACCGTTACAGTCGAAAGTTTATTAGTTTGTAAAACATTAACTACCTCCCTATTTTCCTTCAATTTTTAGTTTTACCCAGATATGATTTACTTCATTAAAGATGATGTCCTCAGTGTCAACTCCAAAAGTTTCTTCTTCTTCAACACTAAGTCAAGCTCGCTGCTGCTATCTTTGCAAATATTTTTCAGATATAGATTTTCGTCATCTGAGGAACCTCTATTGTCTATTATTAAAAATTCCTTTACAGCCATTATATGTGCCTTTACTCTTTGGATTTCTGTCCCACTTGCTGCTGTTAGATCTCTTTTTGTCTGGTGTGCTTGTTAACACACTCCAGGCCTTTTTGTAGGCGACAGACAGCTTTAAGGTATGGCAAGATTTGTTGGGTTATAAAATATTGTCCTTTGGTTGAATACCTACTTATTTCGTTTTCATTTGTATTTGCAACGGTACACGCTGATGGGGTTCTTGATCCCTGTCGACATACAAACGGTGAATAATTGTTTTAGGTTTATGGACTGTGGTGATCTCTTGTAGTTTAATCGCTATTCTATATATTTTTGGATCTGATGCGTTCCTGTTCCAAAATATTTTTAACATTTTGATAACACCCATTACAATTAGTTTCATTGTAACTAATTGATCTGGTAATACTAGTTGCCTGTGTTCTTCGCAGTGATATGGGACTGTTTCAAATTTAAAATCCTAGAAACATTCTTTGGTAGAACTTTCTGAAGAATTCCATACTTCAAGATATTGTATCTTGTTTGCTTTAACAAAATAATAAGCCTGTGTAGATCGAAGACATAATAATTACGAATATAATTAACTGACACTGGTTCAAACATCAAACCAAGTCTCTTCTTCATTCAGTTGCAAAAAAAAGATTTTTTGATAAAGAGAATCTTTTTGTATTTAAAAAACCTGATTTTGCACAAAGTTGCCTCTGGATTGCATCTAAGATTGTCAGGCCATTTTATTTTTCTTTAATTTCTATAGGTACCTAACCACTTCGAACAGTGTCAGTACAAGGTTTATGATTTCTCCTGTATATAGGTTCCGTTTCAGTCAAATTTCACCGCATAACATTTCCGCTATTTGCATTTAAAATTCTAAAGTTGATACGCACGCAACTTCGCCCCGCGCTACCTCTAGCCGTTTGCTCGACAGCTGCAGTTTGCTTTCAGCATTTTTAAAAACTTAGCCCCGTTGGAGCAAGCGAGATATCTGTCTCGAATAATTTAAAGTTCAGTTGTTCTCTCTCACGCGCGGTTTGCTTCGTGTCGTCATGCCAGGCTTGTTGCGCTTTGATGGGCCACATATGCTGGCGTGACAAAGCTTGGCTGGCGTCTGTTTTTGCATTCAATACAGTCTGGGCAGCCAAAGAGTGTAGTCGTATAGCGTAAATTGTCTGTGGGCGCCTTCACGCTTCGGCGTGGAGCCGTCCGATTTTTTGTGCTGATACAGCTAATTTTGTGACTTTCTTGATTGTGAGACGGTGCTCGACAAGGAGTGTGAGTGACGTTTATAAGCCTGGAAGGCGTATTCGTCCAATACCTGTTACGATCTGTTAGTGCAAACGTGCGAGCTTCAGGCCTTGCTAAATTCGTCATTGCCCAAGGAGGCCCTACATTTTCTTTTCCTGATGATAACGGGGGATCCTAGCGTGTTACTTTCGACTTAAAGCCTCAGCTCACACACTCTAGCGAGAAGCTCTCAGATTCCCACCAATCAGCTTTCAAACGAAAATGTTAACTAAGGTAGAGTGCTGTAGTTACATTTAAATCAATTATATGGCACCACAGGCCCCAGGCGGCTGTCCGCTCTTTTGTAATTAGTCGTATATGGCCGCAGGCTCTCCTGGCAGCTTGTATTTACATTTAAATCAATCATATAGCGTCACAGACCCAGGAGGCGGCTGTCCAGTCCTTTTTAATTAGTCATATATGTGGCCGCCGGCTCGCCAGGCAGCTTGTATTTACATTTAAATTAATCACGTACTGTCACAGGCCCTAGGCGGCTTGTATTTGCAATTAAATTCATCACGCACTGTCACTTGTATTCACATTTGAAATCATATACCGTTACCGGCCCTAGGCGGCTTGCATTTGCATGTATAGTCATTAGAGGTGAAGCGCCCCCAGCTGGGTGTAGTTTATCCGTACATTACGCTATGATGTGTTTACATTGTGTGTGTCCATCTCATTTACATGTGTTTAGACCAATAGATCGATTCACAGAATAACGCCTTATGATTTCCCCCCACGTGTTTGTGCATGCTTACTTTCAGGTTATATTATTTATACACTGTGACGAACTTCATGTGAAGTGGAGCTTGAAAGCAGTTTAGCAACATCACAGGTAGGTAGGTGCATTTGTCGCTTCATGTGTTGGGAGTCGTTGGCTACACACTAATATCCTACTTCGTTGGCTTAGCTTTCAAGGTTCGGTTAAGCGTGGGTTATATCCGCTTGAATCTTGTAGCGCCCATTTATTTTGTAACATCCTATACATACCGTCACGCTTGCCCTGTGGTGTACCGTTTCTAGAACCACGCCCATCTACCTGAGCGTATTCAAGCCGTAGACTTTAGCCTGTTTTGTGCGATTTCAAGGGTAAGTGTGGACGTTTTCCGGACATGTTTAGGTATTTGGCAATCATTCACTCTTGAGTGTCGTTAAAACAGTTTGATACTGTAACAAGATCTTTAGCCTATTTTAAAACCTTCAGAAGAGGAATGATATTCTGAATATTTCCTGTGGAAGTGATAATACTGCCTAGTACTATAATTCATTAATTAAACAAGGTAAATGAGGTTACAAATAATACAACCACCAAGCTTTCTTACCACGCCTTTATGCTAACAGTCTACTACGCAAATTTTGTTTAAAAAACACACAGAAATATAGAAAGTAACTCGTATTCCTGGCTTTCAAGACCAGACGGCTTCGGCCCCAATGGCTGCTCATCTATCTTAAGTGACGATAGTTGAATTCAGTTGTTTAATAAAACCTGAATCGGTTCCTCACAGGCATACCCGGTAATGCTTTTACTATAACATCATTTGAGGATGTGACGCTTTCTTTGCTGGTGTACTAACCCTTTTTTCAATCAACTAAGCGCTACTGTTCCTTCCTAGAACTGGTTTCGCATTACTTCCGGGGATGCGGGCGTCACTTCTACTACTTTAACCAAATCAAACCGGAACGCTCAGGCTGGGAGTACAACTGTTGCCCAAACGCCTCATGTTTTACTGTGGCATCGGTAGCAGTGGCAGATGTCACTCGTCCGCCGAGGCCCCATGGTCTACTGAAGCTATAGGTCGCTAACCAAGAATGTCCACAGGACGACGTGACTCTCCGTAAGGAAACAGGTCACTATTATGATACTTCTTTATGGTAGGAGTTTCTCAGAAAATGTAGAAACACTCATTATTGACGGATGATGGGTCACACCAGGTATGCGCGAACATATCAGCAAGTAATAAATTTCCAGTGGTGTCAGCTTCACTTTTACACATTTTATTAATTTAATTTAAAAAATCTAGCAATAAACAATAAAGAGGGTTTATGTACAAATCGACTTTATATTAAAATTTTACTTCAAATATTCAGGCGAGCAAGGTTAAGTTCCCGTAGCAAGGGCAGAAATCGCAGTTTTGTACAAAAATAAATGAAAGAATAATAAAAATCGTTGTATATTTAAATTTTAAGCTACATTTTTAATGCGATAATTTTCATCGTTTTGAATACTTGTGACTAGAGTAAATACAAATATGCATTATTTGTTGTATTGTATATAACATGGCATTTAAGCTAAAGCATACTTCAAAATTAAAGGATTTCGATAAAGAGTTCTACGAATGATTTTCACTAAAATGATCAAGAGATATGGAAATTTCTGGCCCAATACCTATTACCAAAACTAGTAGATAGTAATTGAACATTAGCATGCTCATTTAGTGATGGACAGCTTAGGACTTTCAAAACATGGCATTATATACAGGTAAATAGTTAAATATTTTTAGAGAAATACAGTGGGCTGATACATAAGCAGCATCAGAGTATACAGTACCACATTCAGAAACGTTGTAGGTACTATGCAAGACAAAAAAAAATGGAACATCTCTTGCTAAAGATTTTAGCATTAGCTTAAATGTGGCTTTAAACAATTATATTTACTATAACAATTTTGTTTTATAGCTACGTCTAAATAACTTGACAATTAAGTTAGAAAGACCTAGCAACTATATACAGTCTGTTTGATTTTAGCTGTCACAGCAGATATCTCGGCTATTGTTAGAGATATGACAAAATGTTAGAGAAAAAAAAAAGTTTTCTCCATTTAATTATTTATTATTTGCCATAGTTAAAAAACAATTGAGTATCAAGTGTGTTAGATGGGGCAAATACATTAAAAATTTTAAATGGAACGTAGGTACCCAATTTCATTACATATTCTAAAATTTCGAACCTTGTTAAAGTACGAAAATGTGGATGTCCATTTTCTGGATAAATAGCTTGATACATCACATAAGCTTCTCTGTTATTGTCATTATATATGATGTACACTTTTAGTATGTCTTTTTTCATCATTAGAATAATTATCACCCATGTCGTGCTACTTAAGGTGAAAATAACAATACGTAGGAATTTACTCAGTTAGATAATAATTTTTGTACAGCGGCAGGGAGGAGTGGCATGAACAACATACTAAAAATCCTGACCGGTGGTTGGTGAGCGGGGGGGTGGGGGAGCTTTTAAAGGTAATTTTTTCACGTTTTTCTTGAATAACTCGAAAACCACGGCTTCTAGCGAAAAAGTGTTCATGAACAAAATTAAACTACTTGACATTTCCTACAAAATGGTTCTATTCGTTATTAAAAATAGTGTTTTAATGGTATAAAATTAATGTTTAATATTGAATAGAGTGGGTTCAGATGGAATATTAAATGTCTGTACTGTTATGATATCATATGAGAGGATATGGTTTGATAATAAAATATGATAAGAGAATTTGGTAAAGCATTGAAGTCAGTCTTTATAAAAGTTTAGAATAGAAAAGATTATTTGAATTAAATTTTAAATAGAGATTATATTTTAAGAAATGAGATTGGAAAGAATAAATTTCATATATTTTAATGTATAAAGTAAAAATGTTGGAAAGATAGAAATTATTTAATACTGATATCAGATACGACAGACCAAATTAAAATATTAAATTTATAACAAAGTATGTAGGTTTCAAATGCATATTAAATATAGTAAGCATCAATAATGAAATATGGTAGTTAAGCGAGTTGTTTTAAATTATTAAGAATAACAAACTTATAAAAAACTGTACACAGAATTTGAAAAAACCTTTTTGAGACAATAAAATTTGAAATTATGCCTTATTTGTAAGAATAATTTTGGTGGTATGCAAATAAAAAGGCTGTTAACAAATCTACGTGGTGGAAAAATATGAAAATGTTATTTTGAAGTGATAGAAATACATGATCAGTGAAGAGATTGTGCATAACAGTTAATTATAAAGAAATAACCAGAAAACTACAATATTTAATTAAGATTTGGATTGAGCTGCTTTATTTGAACTGATACAATTTATGGGAAGGAGTGAAAAGGATTGGACTGGTATGGTACTGCAAGTGTAGGAGCCTGAGGAAGGACTGAGGAATCTTCTTGGAAAACGTTCGGGGTGATTGGTGGTGTTTGGAGGTGTCATTTTGATGCAGAGGTAGAATCGTCATGACATTGGAACCTGAAAGGAAGTAACATTAGTTGGAGAACATAAAAAATAGTTTACTAGCAGAATAGGAGGTTGGAGTCTTCAACTAATTGGATATTTTCTGGAAGATCTGACGGATGTAAATTGGTTTGACATTTGGTTGCAGTAGGACATTTTCGTGTGGTGACTAGTTGTACAAAGGGGATCTTCGATGCTGGATGTGCAATTAGTAGAGTCAATAAGGTTGGTTAATAGTTTAGTTCTGAATAAAACTGAAATAGATGAACGAACAATATTAATTACTTACAATAATTAAATGAAAAAGTTATTAATTACTATAAAGGATAGATAAAGTCAGATATCATAATCATATTGAAAATAATGTACGTTGGTCGTATTTGATAACAAGTAATAGAATTATTTTGATTTCAGTCAAGATAAGTGACATTTAAGGTTATATGACAAATGAAATTTATTCTAAATATAACAAGCAAAAATAAGACAACTAGATAGAAAGAACCTAACCCTGATGATTGAGTTTTCATGTTCTAATTAATTTTAAAAGAGAAATTATTTGAAATTAAATTTTAAAACAAGAAATAAATACTTATAGCTAGCAGAGCAGGGCAATTGAATTGAATATTTATGCTACAGAAACAAAAAGCCAGTGTATAATTATATGGTCGCCTAACGTAGTTTAATTAACACTGAGCTGTATCATAATAGTACATAGGGATGCGTGAGGGAAGGTAGGTGGTTGGTTGGTTTGTTGTAAAGCACCTCCCTCCTTTGTGCGTCCTCCCTCCCTTCTTTGTGCGTCCCCCATCCCATTATACCATCCTACCGCGTTCAGTTCTCTTATGTGAGTCGACAAAATAACTCTACTGTGAAGAAAAGAAGGTGATTATCAGCATTTTAAACAATATGGAAGATCTTACTGTACAAAAGATTGAGGGGATGCTTGGTTGGCATCAATTTTTATAAAATTCAAAAATGAGCTGGATCGTGTCAAAGAGAACAGACCTACCGCTGCTTTGCGGGTGCAGTATTTTAACCTGGTTTAATTGATGAAGAAGTTCATAGATTCTGAGCGCCGTGGTGATTGGAATGGCCACTTAGCCTGTGTTCAGAACATGATACCATTCTTCCATGCAAACGGTCATTTTCAATATGCAAAATGTGCCCATCTTTACGTGCAAGACATGCTAGTATTGAAAACTAGCCACCCACTTGTATTCAAGGATTTTGCAGATAAGGGTTATTTCACCATAAATCGAACTGTTTCACGTTGGCTAGAGTGGTGGGTCCTTTGGAGCAACCGCCATCTGCTATTCATTAGAGGAGTTTACTGGAGTTACTTTTTCAAGTGGGGCAGCATATTGATTTCAGGGTATCACGGCAAAATAGGGATGGACAAGACCGGACAAAGATTTATAAATGGTTCAATGACCATCCTCCTTTTCCGAAAATGAATTCAATTATGTCTCTGTCGACAGGGATAATCAGAAACTTAAAAATAAATAGTCACCGAGCCCTAGAAATTGGTACCGGAACAATGCAAAGTTTTGTTGGTTGTAATTTTGGTGACATGAAACAGTCTAAGAAGAATGTGATATTGTCTTTGGCTAGTATGAGCAATGCTGTAAAAGTGAACGGTGAAACAGTGACTGTAGACCCTCTGACAATTTTCCAAAGAACTGTCATTTAAAAAAGAATAATGAAGATGTTGCACACCTTATGAAATATGCATTATCTACATTCCCGTTGGCTCTCTTAATGTAGGGGAATGAGGAAAGGAAAGAAGTCTTCTTTCTACGATGCTTTTCCATAGGATAATTATGCAACTCATGATCTAAGAACGAGCACCAATGTAGTAGATGGAGGCTTCCTCCTTCATCGCGTGAAGATTTCTGTACTTTGCGATCAATACATGGCCTATGTACTCAAACATTACGGTCAAAGCTGTGCTGTGGTTTTCGATGGTTATGATGACATCAACAGTACAAAAGGTGCAGAGCAGAAGAGAAGCGGCCTCACAAAAACTTCAGTTGACATTAATTTTAATGAAATATGAATGTCACCGTTCAACAGGAGCATTTTCTCGCAAACGAAATGAACAAAATCAGGCTTATACAACTCCTCAGTGACCAAATGACAGCAAGAGGAATAGAAACAGTGGTTGCTACAGGGGACGCTGACGGCACTAGTGAGATGTGGGTTATAGAGTTCCTATATGTACTAAATACAGGGACTCGAGTGGGTTAGAGAAAGCTGCCCTACATCCCACTGTCACAATAATAGAAGATGACGACTTGATTGTTTTACTCATTGCTTTTGTACGACCAGGGAGTAACGTATATTTCATGAAGCCTGGCACGGGCTGGTGGAATCAAAATTGTTTTCAACAAACAAACTCCAACAACTTTCTTTTGCTGCCATCATCCTCCTTCTCCATGCCTTTAGCGGGTGTAACACTTCCTCCGCCATTTACAACAAAAGCAAAGGAGGAACGGTTAAGCTGTTCAGCAAGATTCCCACGCAAATAAAGACAATATCCGGCATCTTCACTAACCTGTCGACACCAGCAGACAAAGTGGCACAGGCTGGTGAGCAGATGTTTTTAGAAATGTACCAAGCGACTGCAGATCAGCAAAATCTGAATAAACTCCGGTATACTGCATTCCTAAATGCATCAACGAAACAAAACCAGACCTCGCCTCACTGCTACCAACCACAGGAGCTGCGCACCAACACTCTTTGGGAGTTTATTTACAGGTATATTAATTTTATTAACTTACTGTTTTTATATAATGCTTTTAACAACACTATTTCTTGTTACTTACAGCGTTACTTACTTATAGATACAGCAATGGCTCTACAACCCCCTATCCCCGACCAAGTGGGGATGAAACCGAAGGGAGTATTGATGAATCGCTCACCTCTGTAACAACCAAAGACCTAGTAGCACCTAAAGCGATACTGAACAACATCTTTTGCCGATGTACTACTGGCTGTGGAAGACGATATGGATGCCGAAAAGCCGGCATTGTATGCTCCACGGTGTGCGGCACGTGCCATGGTATGTGTACGAATGGTGCACCATTACTCGATCTGCAAGATGATGCTGACGATGGTGATTCAATTGTTGATTTTTGAAATGTGCACATGCGAGATAGTATGTTTGTTGTGTATGTTAATAAATAATGTCGTTTTTTTATTAGTTCTAAGTTCATTTAACATTAAACATTAATTTTATACCATTAAAACATTTTTAGTAATCCATGATTTTCCATCCCCTGCATCTCGCAAACTATTCTTCTTAGAGAAAAAACGAATAGAAACTTTTTTGTAGGATATTTCATGTACACGTAGTTTAATTTTGTTCATGGACACTTTTTCGCTAGAAGCCGCGGTATTCGAGTTATTCAAGAAAAACATGAAAATATTACCTTTAAACACTCCTCGCTCCCCCCCCCCCCCCCCCAGCCGCCCCACCACGCCGCCGCTTACCACCCACGGTCAGGATCTTTTGTATGTTGTTCATGGAATCCCCCCTACGATTGTACCAAAATTTGCGACTACACGAGAATTATTTCCCCTACGTTATATTACATACTGGAACACTCTGTTTCACACACTTTCCCCATAATCCTTTAAAAGCATAAACGTATAAGTTACCGGCCGATTACACCCTTACCCCAAAAACAAGGGGAAGTGTGTAGTATGGACATTGTTTAAAAAAAAAGACATAAAATCCAACACATGCGTTTTTCAACGTTACTATTGTTGTGGTACACTAAAGAAAGTACAGTGAATGTGCAGTATGAAGGAAAATTCGTTTTCATAACAAGTTCAAGTTTTATGAATACATATATTTGAACTTATGTGTTTTTACTAAACACTTACCCCACTTCACCTTACTTCAATATACCAAGGCTTTTAAAATTCAGCCTACTTAGTAATGCAGTCCTACCAATTATTTATCTCGCAGTTAGTACATTATATGATGTAATTAATCTAAAGTAGTTATGCCACTTATGATTATATTCATATTATCTAACTAACCTCCATTTCTCAGGTGATTGATATTCGCATATACAACATATGTATAATTAAGCTATTCTTCTTCTGCGAGTATCCTCGCATGTCCAGCTAAATTCCTTCAGCTTGCTGATATATATGCGCAAATAGAACATTTCTAAACTTTTTCTCTGTACGTGTCTTCATATTTAAAACTAAACTCTTTTTATGTGCTCTACTGAATTATACTTTTCTACTGCTTTATAATTAAACATAAATAAGGTTTTTCTCTTGCATGTCTCCTCATATGTACTGTACATTTAATTTTGCTTACTGCTTTATATGTGCAAGTTGAACATGAATAACGTTTTTCTGCAACCATCTTAAGAGTCATTGAAGCAGATGTTTCTTTTACTGACACAAAATATGTATGTTGCTAAGCAACACTTTTAGTTCCTAGGATTAATAGCTATTTATGTAACAAGTGCGCGAGACATGAAAATTATGAAACGAAGCCGAAGGCTGAGTTTCATAACATGTCTCGCGCATAAACGACTTTTAGCACGCGTTGCATACAATATTTTATCTACGACCTTAATTTTACCGTTATTAATCCATAAATATCGATTTAAGAAAGGTTCGCATCTGCCACGCTTTTAATTTATGTCATAATGAATAATAGGCCTGCGCCGCGGTGGCGATTGTTTGGCCACGCCCGTGCTGTCAAGGTAATTTACGAAATGTAATTATTGATACTCCACATATGACTGTATTCATTACATAACGCTTTAATTATTTCAAAAACGCTTTACCTGTAACGCAAGAAGCAACTAGAATAGCTTTACAACTTCACTTGCAGTTCGAAATTGTAGTTTTGAACATCGCTTCACTTTTAGCATATGTGCTAAAAGTAAACAGCTGATTTCTTTAAACACGGTAAACTATAAAACGTCACTTTTAGTGAAACAAGCTAGCGCTAAAAGGCCTACTTTTAGTAGTGGTCGTAGATAAAAGTACTTTTACTGCCTATGAACTAAAAGTAAGGTCTAACTGAGCACGTATGGATGCAGTTGTCATAATGATTTTTCAATGAGAAACGTGAAAAGCAATCAATTATCTAAAATTTTCATATTCTGTACTTTTCTAGGTTGCAGAAAAAATAGTATACGTATTATTCTCATTAAAAGTGGCTCTGTTTGACTTGCAATTTTTGTGTTTGCTCGGCTACGATTTGCTTCGCCTCGCAAATGCAAACATGCTTGTCGAACAAAGTGCCACTTTTAATCCTAATAAAACAATATACTACTATCTCCTGCATGTCTCATCACATGTGCAGTTACGTTACTTTCCTTTATAGCCACATATGGAACAGAAACGTATTTCCCCAGTATGTTGTATGATCAACAAAATAGCTTGTCTTTATTGCTTTACATAAGGCTTTTCTCTTACATATATCATCATATGTACAACTAAACTACTTCTCCATGCTGTCTCATATAGGCAAATTGAACATGCTCAAGGTTTTTTTCCTGTATGTGTCCTCATAGGCTGAGTTAAATTATATATTTCTTTGCTGATTTATAAGCACATATAGAACACGAATACGGTTTCTCTCCTGCGTGTGTTCTAATATGTATAATTAAGAAATTTTTTTGTGCTGCTTTATATGGGCAAATTGGACATCATAAGCTTTTCCTCCTGTATGTCTCCTCATATTATGTTGAGTTAAATTACCTTTCACTGCTGCTTTATAATCACATATAGTACACGAATAAGGTTTTCCTCCTGTATGTCTCATCATATGTTCAGTTAAATTGCCTTTCCTTGCCGCTTTATAGTCACATATAGAACACGAATATGGTTTTTCTCCTGTATGCTTCCTCATATGTTCAGTAAAATGAATTTTCCTTGCCGTTTTATAATCACATATAGAACATGAATAAGGTTTCTCTCCTGTATGGGTCATCATATGTTTAGTCAAAATGCCTTTATCTGATAATTTTAATTCACAAATAGAACAAGAGTAAAATGGTTTTCTCTCCATATTTTCCAAGCAATTTTCTTCTGACCCGTATTCACCGGCCTTGGGATGAAACGATTGCTCCAAGAGGCTATCACTTGCTACACACGTAACAAGCAATTCATCTTTTATATCAACTTGCTCCTGTTTAATATCCAACTCGTGATAAGCCGTGTTATCTAAAGTGTCTTCAATGATTCCTCGCCGTGCATGAAAGGTTGCGACTACTTTGTTTTCATCAACCTTTAGCAGTGGTTCATGAAACCGGCTGGCCATGGTACTACACAAATCATTATCAATTAATTCCTGTTTGATGTCCATTGCAATAACAAGTGGAGAATCAGGATTTATTAATTGGTAGTAATATCTGAAAACAAGAATGTGCGATATTCAGTTACTTTAAGTTGGTTATGTTTAGTTCTAATATATTTACTTACACGGAATAGTATGAATTTAGAATAAACAACTGATTTAAACTTAACAGAAAACGCAATATTGAATAGATAAAATTATCCTAACCAAACAACCATCTACAATATTGACATTAGTTACAAGTCAATTAGTTCAAATGATAATTAAAAGAACTACTTCATATACATGGTGTTCATCACTTACAGGTTGGTTTTCAGTAAAGAGCATCCACCTGATATAAATTATACCGGGTGCTAACTTGCACGACGCACCATAGGAATTTGCATAGTAAATTCTGTATGTTCAATTATTTGCTCCCCTAATAATTTTAGAGTTAAAGTGTAAATGCATTTTTTGTAGAGAAAAAAATACTGCATCCATTCATACTGTTGCTAATAATTTTTCATTTTCCGGAACCGAAGGAATGCAAAAAACAAACTAGCATTTTCACAAAAATCAGTGATGCCATGGAATTATTGAAACAAGCCAATGCCGCAAATGCGTGCGGCGCGACAATATGTGCTGTTTGTTTGTTTGTCATTGATGTTTGACGTTTATAATAATTCATTATTAATTATGTTCTGCTTAATGCTTCTAAGGTACCTAGACCTTGTTCATAACAAAAATGGTTTTACGAGTATGGTGGACGTTCGTTAAGTAAGCTCCTTGTTTATTGTAAAATATCTGGAAATTCCAAACAGTACAACCATTAATAGACTGATTCATTTTAAGTTTAAGACTATAGGCGGGTTATTAAATAATTGTAGGTGCAGTAATAAGGTTCAGAACTTACACCAAAACGAGAAAAACAACAATACGTTTAATCTTTTGACGGCAGTGACTGGATGATCGCACCGCACGCACTTGCGTTGCCATTGGCTTGTTTCAATAATTCCATGGCATCACTGATTTTTGTAAAAATGCTAGTTTGATGTTTTGCATTCCTTCGGTTCTGGAAAATGAAAAATTGTTAGCAACAGTATGAATGGATGCAGTATTTTTTTCTCTACAAAAAACGTATTTACACTTTAGCTCTAAAATAATTAGGGGAGCAAATAATTGAACATAAAGAATTTACTATGCAAATTCCTATGGTGCGTCGCGCAAGTCAGCACCCGGTATATTCGTAAAATGGGCAGTTTTTAAAAATCACATCAAATATATAAACATAAGCATAAAATTTAACTTCTAATGTTTAATTGAATTAACTCAGCAAAGCAACCACAAAAACTTGCCCTGCAAGTAATTAGGGTCACTTCTTATAATAGCCCGCGTGGGGTTGCTAGTACTCCATCGGGCGCCTCCCCGGTTGGCGGATAGGGGAACGCCCACCAGATATGGTGGGTACTGGGGAAATAAAATACCCGGGGCCGACCAAAACTAGCAGCAGCGTCTGATCCAGAATGGGCGGCTGATATAAAAAGGTCCCTCCTTTAGGGGTTGTGGCGTCAGGCTTTAGCAACCTGGCACATGTAAAACCGAATGGGAAAAAAAAGAATAAAGAGCAGGATGAAAAATAATACAAAGAGAATAAATCCCCGGGTGGTAATCCACACCTCCACAGGAGGGATCCCCATAGGATACGGGGGGGGGGGAGGCAATTCTGCGCTACGTTCAATAAACCCAGTCTTATATATCAACCAGACGACGAAACGGAAAAAGACAAGATCTGTTAAATAATGTGGTACCTGGAACATCCAAGGTTGGAGAACTAAAGACATTGAGGTCATTCAGGAGTTTAAGAAAACTGACATGGACATACTCGTAATCAGCGAAACAAAGAAAAAAGGGAGTGGAACAGAGGATATAGACAACATCATGTTTTGTTGGAGTGGAGTGAGGAAAAAGGACAGAGCAAAATCCGGAGTGAGAATTTTAATGAAAAGGCAATGGAAAAAGAGAATACGATCTTGGGAACCCATAGACAAAAGAATAATAAAAATTAACTTGGACATTTTTGGACGAGATATAGCAATCATCGGAGTATACATACCAACAGAAGACAGTCCAATAATGGAGAAAGAAAATTTTATAGAAACCTTACAAGAAGAAATCGATAAGGTGAAACAATCGCAAGAGATTATTATAATGGGAGACCTAAATGGAAGGACTGGAATGAGAGAAAACGATAAAACAGTCGAACGTTTTGAAGAAGATATCATCAATACAAATGGAGACAGACTTATTGAGATATTGTTACACTTTTAATTTCACAGATCGACATTAATCATATTTACGGTCTAAAATCGGGTACAAACTACAGGGTTCGCCGGCTTTACCGGAAAACACAGAACTTAATGTGTCGGAACAGGTGTTGTTGTCCCAGATACCCGCACTTAGCTCAATCGGGAAGGCGTAGTTCGAAAGCTCAAAGAAAAACTGGCGGCACTTACCCTATGGCTTGCTTAAGGTAGATGCCTAGAGCGCCACTTGTTTCTAGATAAGGAATGGCTAACGTGTTAGAAACAAGAACACACACATAGCCTATGGGGAGGTCCTCCAGGTAACTGCACTACGCTACAGCGTCCCCTCCGCCAAGCTCCTTCGGGCCTGTTGGTGTATACACGGGGTGGCCTTGCTACAAATGACTTACCTAGATGGCCACACCCTCTAGAGCATTAAAAGAAAACACTAGCACAAGCCCAAATCTAGGGGCGTTCTTAATTGAAGGGCAGGTTTTGGGTTCACACTTAATTACAACCGGATTTGCCTTAATTAACTAATGATTAAAGGGCTCACCAACAACAAATAACTAGACTGAAATTAATCAAGGTTTATGTTTAATAGACCACCCAGCGGTGATTTTGAATTTAATGCAATGGGTACATCCTAACCGGAATTTCGGGGTCCCCTAGCAAAAGTTAACTTAATCTAAGCATCACTATCAAGTAAGCAGAACAAAATCACAGGAGAGACGCCCCTGCTTGTAATAATTAATTTAAATAGTTTAATCGAGCGGGCCTACTCAATGTCCAATATAAACTTAAATAGCGCACGACAAATGGTCGGTATCACTTCACACGGCACATAATTAAACAAATCGAAAACACATATTTACTGTAAACAATTTTACCTTGGCCCCAACGCGTGTCTTAGGCGGAAGCGGTGAACCAGTCCCCGGTAGAGTCGCTTGGCAGAATGAGGGCTGCAGTGCAAACGGAGTTGTTGGGATGAAAGTTCAGGGACTTCCCAGTAATCAGGAACAAGAGATAGCGGCCTCCGATGAAGCTCTGGTGAAACGTGGCGAAGGTGTTGGAAAAACCCCAAGAAGGAGCCAAACAAGGGTGGACCGGAACCCCTCAACGGTTGTGCAAGAAATGACGGCAGACAATACGACAATATCGCGCGGCGAGCCCCCCTCTAATTACTTAACACACTCGGCGTTGGTACACAAATATGCATTAAGCAATGGTTTTCCCCACTTAACAGGGAAAAGTTAGTTAAGGACTTAAAGATGTCGTCTCTAATCGAATATGCAAGTAATGCAAGTATAAGAGACGAATCTGCCATTCGTATCAACGCCGAGTAAATTACTTTACTTCAACCGCCCGCCGCGCGCACTTTTAAAACCCACAGAAAAAAATGCTCGCTTCAAAGGTTCGAGCTTGACTGACTTAAGAATTCCAACCCCGCTTAACAATCACAGAGTTAATCCCCTCGTTGCTGTGCAATCGTCTCTCTCTCTCTCCAACGCGGACGGGCATGTTCCCTCTCAGGGTTACACCATTCCTTACCGTGTTGTGAAATAAAAGGAAATTTTACTACGTAAGCTTAATTGGGCAAAAAGGGGCCTTGAATCTTGGACAAAGAATTTTGTGGTTATAGAGAGTTCCAGAGTATCGGGTTGCTACGAAAAGTCCCCGGATTGATTTTTCGATGAACCGAAATAGCATGTGAAATCTCATTTCTTTAACGCGTAAGACAAAGGGAACTTGAATTTAAAACACGCTGGGTGCATAAGAGTTCCGAGAATTTTGTATTGAAGGCGCCTGGGTGCCAGAATGAACAACGCCATTAGCGTGCAAAGCCGGAAATGTTTATAAAGAAATATTTCATTGGGGGGTGATTGTTTTTGATTTGGGTTCCACCGGACTTTAGATATAACTGGGAGCCTCAAGGTTACAAAACGAACCAAACAATTTGAACGTGGCACAGAAGTGCTTACGGAGAATTTCCGTCAAGCGTTTGCATCTTGAAATGTGGCCTAAATAAATCGGTAGCAGCTTTTAAAAATACAGGGCCGGCTCTCGGAATTTTTAGATTGAAATTGAATTTTATGTAAAACGTGTTTAACTAATTTTCTGATAACAACCCATAGTTGGATCAGTCGCATGAATCGCTTAGTAACGTTGAATCATCTAACACCCCCCTTACTAAAGGTCAATTTCTCAAATTGATGCTTAGCGCAACTGGAGAAGTTGCTACAAGAATAGTTTAACCTAGGGTGCGGATTGAGATAGCCGTCACTACTCGGGATCCCAATCACGCGATGACAGATAGCGTCAATGGGCAGAGTGAGAAGGAGGAAGAAATTGCCAAAAAGACCGGTTACGCCGGTGGAAGTTACGTAAAACCTCAATCAGGCACTGACGGTTCGGTGAACCTAGAACACCCCTCCGCGGACCAGGGAATCGGGCGACAAACAAACGTAATTTGTCCCACAGGAGGGTACTCCGCCAGGGGTCTTATTCGACCTGGCGATCGAAACTCAACATCAAAAATGTTCAACAACGTAAAACACGGACCACTCCACCCAAGCAGGATGGTGTCCACTTCTCAAAATAATACCGACCATGGCCGAGCGACCATGGCACGCGCTTATGGGGTGACGGGTGAGCAAGGCGACCGGACCCACTGCCGATTCACGATCCGGCCCCATGACACGGTTTAAAGGGAAAAGTGCTAAAGGCAAAACGGGTGAGGGCAATGACAGGTGTCGCCGGACACACGGTAAAGGGAGGATAGAACGAAAGAAGAAAGATGAGGGATAAGGGTTAATGTCCCACCTGGGATTTGTTTTGCTCTTGAAAGAGCTTGTCACAATAGGGTATAAGTCATCACGTGAACTCTTCCGTCCAACCTACCAATCGAACACAGAGTTACGAAGCCCCAAGGTTCGCAACCTAACTCTCGAATACCCGTTGAAGAGGGCACGCGAGGCGTCACGGGATCAGCCTCTTGTGTTTGTCCAACAGCAACAAACGATCAAAGAAAGGGGTAGCCACGAACGAGCGGAGTCTCGAAGGCCTTGAAGGCCGCCTAGCCTAAACTAACCTATCCTTATCTAACGAAACGAACAATTATATACAACAGTATGTCACCCATGGTTAACCCATTCTGACTTGGGGATTATCGGAGACAAACGACTTAATTGTCGTCTGGACCGGGTTTCAAGTCCTTTGCGTGCCAAATGCCATTAGAAGCTTTACTCTGATCTGATAACTCATAGGTGGCCAACGAGACTTTTCTCGAGATGTAAAAGGGGCCTACAAACTTAGGTGCCAGCTTTGCATTGAAATTATTGCCTGCATCAGAGAGGACATAATTCCGGCGCCATACAGCGTCACCGACAGCAAAAAGAGCGGGGCGTCGCCTCAAATCATAAGTGGCCTTAGAGGTCCTATATGCGGATACCAACCGCTTCACAATATCTTCATAAAGAGGCTTAAAGGTAGGTGCACGACGCAAAAGATGATCACGGTTAGCCATCTGGACATTACCCGTATCTATTTCCTCATCGGAAGCCTCAGCTTCATTACCTTCCAGCTGAATTTCCCTTCCAAAATTAGCAAAGTACGGGGACATTCCAATGACTTCATGAATGGCAGTCCGTACTGCACATGCGACCTTAGAGAGATACTTGTCCCAGTCACGGTAATTGTCTTTGACGTAAGAAGCCAACATAGTCTTTAAAACCCTATTCACCATTTCAACGGGATTTGCTTGCGTATGATAATATGAGTTGAAGATGATTTTGGATTTATAGTTATTCGCCAAGGCGCGGAATTCTTTACTACGAAATTGGATACCATTGTCCACTAAAATATATTGGGGTGTTCCAAACAGCAAGGTCATTTTCAATCCTTTGGGAAACCGCGGCGGCGGTAGCTGCTCGTAACGGAAAGAAAAGGGTAAATTTAGTGAAGCAATCAGAGACAGAGAGAATGTAGACATAGCCCTGCTTAGAGCGTGGCAACGGGACTACTATATCAATGGAGATCATTTGCCAAAGTTTGTTTACTACTGGATGGCGAGCCATCAGTCCGGTAGGTCGCTTTTGTTCCGGTTTATGTAAAACGCAGGTTGTACAACGGTTAACATAGCGCGCGACGTATGCCTTCATTTGTGGCCATTAATATTTTTGCGTGACTCGTCCGTACGTTTTAAAAATGCCTACCACATGATCCTTTTCCTTACGGTGCTGAATAGTAAAATCGTATTGTTATACGCGAACAGCCCAACGGGCAAGTCGACCCGTAGGTTCCTTCAAGATATTAAGCCATAATAGCGAATGGTGGTCGGTTATGATCGTAAAATGAGTACGCTCAAGGTACGGTCTGAACTTTTCTATAGCCCATAAGACTGCTAAACACTCTCGTTCGGTGACTGAGTAATTTCTCTCGGCCTTGGATAGTGTTCGGCTGATGTAGCAAATAACACGTTCCTCCCCATCTATGGTTTGAGTAAGTACTTCGCCTACTCCCACATTGGATGCGTCTGTTTGTACTGTAAAGGGTACTGAAAAATCGGGGCAAGTCAAAATAGGTGCGGACACCAGACAGTTCTTGATGGTTGAGAATCATTCTTCGCAGTTGTTATCCCACTCGAACCGTTTTGATTTCCTTAGCAATGACGTCATTGGTGCGATGATTAATGAGATATTAGGTATAAACCGTCGATAACAAGAGGCCATGCCTATTATTCGTCTGATCTCGGCGACGTTTGTGGGTTGGGGTAAATTCATGATGGCGGTTACCTTTTCAGGGTCCACCAGTAGACATTGTGCGTTGACAACATATTCAAGATATTTTAGCTCGGGTTGGCAAAAATGGCACTTGTTTCGTCTTAGTGTCAAGCCTGCTTCTCGTAGGCGTCTCAAAACCTCTCCCAAGACCTCTAAATGTTTTTCGAAAGTCGGGGCGCAAATTATCACGTCATCTAAGTACACGAAAACGTAGGGTTCTAATTCTGAGCCTAAGACCTGGTCAACAAAACGCTGCCACGTGGTAGCTGCATTATGGAGCCCAAACGACATACGATTAAATTCATACAAGCCACGTCCTGGGACTGTACAGGCTGTCAGTTCCTTAGACTCTTCACTCATCTTGATTTGCCAGTAGGTAGACTTAATATCTAATAATGTGATGAAGCGTGCGTCGCGTAAATGGTCTAAAATTGATGATACATATGGTAGGGGGTAGGCGTCTTTTTCAGTAACACTGTTTACCTTGCGAAAGTCCACGCAGAATCGGTAAGATCCGTCTTTCTTCTTAACCAATAGGATTGGGCTTGACCATGCTGATCGTGAGCGTTGAATGACCCCAGCTTTAAGCATTTTGTCTAACTCGGTGTCAATATGCGCTTGCATGGCAGGTGAGACTGGATAATATCTTTGCTTGATTGGTGCAGAGTTTGTTATGATGCGATGTTCAACGTGCTTGGCACAACCAAGCTCATTGCTACTGTCAGAGAAATGTTGGTCAAGTACTTCCCTCAATTGGTTTCGTTGGGTCATGGTCAAGTCGAATTCAGATTGCAAAGTGCCTGTAGGAGCACTGATGGTGGCTAAGTCGGGTTTAGAAAACTCCCACTCGCCTCGAAACACATCAGGGACTATGCCCACCATTTTCCAGAAGTCTATTCCCAAAATCATGGTATGGGGTACGTCAGGTACGATTAAAACGTCAAGAGTAGTGACTTTATTATTTAACTTAATCGGCAAAAACACGGTGCCTAAACTTTCTACTGTTTGTCCGTTAGCTACTGCGCATACTAGGCGTAATTCCTTATTGACACGAAGGCCTAATGTTTTCAAAACTTCCCATCCCTTACCTCCAATAATAGTGCGGGTGGTACCAGAGTCCAACAAAGCTAAAATTTTAAGACCCATGGTCTCAATAGTGACATAAGGACGACGATCGTCCGATGATCTTTCCAAAATATAATCTAAAATGACTTTGTTCTTTACAAATTTTTCCTCATGTTCGTTAATAAGTTGTTGAATACACCTAGTAGAGTTAACAAAAGTTCGCGAAGACACCGCTCGACCCTTTAGCGTTTCGCGGGGTTGTTTCCCGAACCTCGGTTTTCGGGACTACAATTTGGGCAATTCCTAACAGTTACTTCGGGCTTGACGCAATAATAGCAAAACTTCTTATCACGCGGGCGTTTGCACGCGACGGCCCTGTGGCCTACTTCTTGACAGTTCCAGCATTTAATTCCCGAACCCGACGTTGAATTTCTATCGTTTTTCGAGGAGCTCGGTTTTACCGGCGCTTGAGCGATTGCTACAGGTGTTTGTACCGTATTCACGATAGGTGTTTCCTCTAAAGGTGCGGCCTAGACATAGGCCAAGTCGGTCTCCAAATCAGTTCGGCGTCTTGATGGTGGTACATAGGTCTCGACAGCATAATGGCGTTCCTCAATCTTGCGTCCATACTGAAGTAGTTGCTCGATTGAACGAATCTCTACCAGTCCCAACTGGGTTTGGTACAAGGGTGCGACGTTACGCAAAATAATCCTTAACTGCTTTGTTTCAGTCAAAGGTTCGACCAATCTCGTGAACATGTTATGCAAAATTGCAATGTAAATACCCATGGACTCCGAAGGTCCTTGAGTTCTTCTCCTAATTTCCTCCAGAAGGCGCTCATCATAATGCGCTGGTTGGAATTGCTGACGTAAAAGGAAAACTAATTGTCGCCAATTTACAGGCTTAGCTCTATTAGCGCGGTACCATAATAATGCGTTACCGGTAAATAAGTCGATAGCTTGGGCGAATAATTCGTCCTCAGGCAAGTTTCTGGCTATTCGTAATTCGTTGACGGGTTCGATAAAAGCATTAATCGAAAGTCCTCTAGGATCTCCCGAAAATTGCAAACTCCATTGTGCTACAGGTATAGCTTTAAACGAAATCGTCCTCATGGCTGATTTGCTAGCGCTTAAACTCGTAGTTGGGGTAGTAAACTGCCAATGAAACACTACTCGGAGTTATGGTGGACACCGGAGTCGAAGGTACCTGGTGAGTGTCAGGTGCCTCAGTGGCTGATGCTACTATTAACTGCGTAACCTCGAAGGTAGAACGCACGACGGCTACTTTCGCGAATAATTTCGCTCGTTTCTTTTCCTTTTCATCACTAGCCGGTTTGCTATTACTAATCCTACTTAATGCGCAATAAAATGTTGTTTCTATAACTGCAGCACGATCCCTATCGGGTGTTATAGCGTATTCGTCAGTTTTTTGTACAATGGCCGCGACCAAATCAGAAACCGCATTATAGTCTTCTTCAAACGAATATGGGTGCGCTGTGCGCGCTGTTGCCCCCTCACGACCTTCAACCCTTAACGCGTCTCGTAAGCGTGTACGCAAAACCGCTACAACACCGGTGCTATCTATTCCTCTAATATTTAATTCGTATTCCAAATCTGCCTTGAGTAGGCGATCGATATGCCATTTCAGTACCATTGTGTTATTTAAGAATATTAAAAATGCAAAATACTAGAAAAACCGATGCTTGTTCCCTACTTGGGGTTAACTTTCAGCCTTTCAACACGAAAAGTTATTTTATACGAAACAAATTAAATTTCAAACCTTCAAAAATTTTCGAATTTTCAGAAAAACTACCAATAGATTAAAAAACACTTATGCCTTATAGTTATGGGTAAAAGCAAACAATAGCACCACAAAGAATAGCTCTAAAATGTGCCCTATCACGGAAAAGAAAATGTTGAAATGTTGAACACGAAAAAACACAAAAATCCCGCGAAAACTCCCGGGAAAGACAATGTTTTGTCTATCAAAGGGATAGCAAGGAACTCATTTGATAAAAGAAAACAAATAGGATACGCGTCCTGATATAAAAAAACACGTTTCCAAATTTCAAAGTCCTAAAAAGTCAAGTTTTCATGAAAAATACTAGAAAAAACTGTATAGCGTTGATGCCAAGGACTAATATAAAGCTGTATGACAAAAAAAAACACAAAAACAATGCCCTAAAGGCGTTATCGACAAAACTTTTCCCCACGGCCGGGCAGCCACTTAGATATGATACAGTTTTAATTCCTTAGATCGACATTGATCATATTTACGGTCCAAAATCGGGTACAAACTACAGGGTTCGCCGGCTTTACCGGAAAACACAGATCTTAATGTGTCGGAACAGGTGTTGTTGTTCTAGTTACCCGCACTTAGCTCAATCGGGAAGGCGTAATTCGAAAGCTCAAAGAAAAACTGGGGGCACTTACCTTATGGCTTGCCTAAGATAGATGCCTAGAGCGCCACTTGTTTCTAGATAGGGAATGGCTAACGTGTTAGAAACAAGAACATACACGTAGCCTATGGGGAGGTCCTCCAGGTAACTGCACTCCGCTACAGCGTCCCTTCCGCCAAGCTCCTTCGGGCCTGTTGGTGTATACATGGGGTTACCTTGCGACAAATGACTTACCTTGATGGCCACACCCTCTAGAGCATTAAAAGAAAACACTAGCACAAGCCCAAATCTAGGGGCGTTCTTAATTGAAGGGCAGGCTTTGGGATCACACTTAATTACACCCGGCTTTTGCCGTAATTAGCTAATGACTAAAGGGTTCCGCAACAACAAATAACTAGACTGAAATTAATCAAGATTTAGACCACCCAGCGGTGAGTTTGAATTTAATACATTGGTTACATCCTAACCGGAATTTAGGGGGTTCCCTAGCAAAAATTAACTTAATCTAAGCATCACTAACAAGTAAGCAGAACAAAATCACAGGAGAGACGCCCCTGCGTGTAATAATTAATTTAAATAGTTCAATCGAACGGGCGTACGCAATGTCCAATATAAACTTAAATAGCGCACGACAAATGGTCGGTATCACTTCACACGGCACATATTTAAACAAAGCGAAAACACATATTTACTGTAAACAATTTTACCTTGGCCCCAAAGCGTGTCTTAGGCGGAAGCGGTGAACCAGTCCCCGGTGGAGTCGCTTGGCAGAATGAGGGCTGCAGTGCAAACGGAGTTGTTGGGATGAAAGTTCAGGGACTCCCCAGTAATCAGGAACAAAAGATGACGGCCTCCGATGAAGCTCTGGTGAAACGTGACGAAGGTGTTGCGAAAAACCCCAAGAAGGAAGCAAACAAGGGTGGGCCGGAACCCCTCAACGGTTGTGGAAGAAATGACAGCAGACAATACGACAATATCGCGCGGCTAGGCCCCGTCTAATTACTGTACACACCCGGCGTTGGTACACAAATATGCATTAAGCAATGGTTTTGCCCCACTTAACAGGAAAAAGTTAGTTAAGGGCTTAAAGATGTCGTCTCTAATCGAATGTGCAAGTATTGCAAGTATCTTCCCCTGGGATGCAAGCTATAGGAGACGAATCTGCCATTCGTATCAACGCCGAGTAAATTACTTTACTTCAACCGCCCGCCGCGCGCACTTTTAAAACCCACAGAAAAAAAAGCTCGCTTCAAAGGTTCGAGCTTGACTGACTTAAGAATTCCAACCCCGCTTAACAATCACAGAGTTAATCCCCTCGTTGCTGTGCAATCGTCTCTCTCTCTCTCCAACGCGGACGGACATGTTCCCTTTCAGGATTACACCATTCCTTACCGTGTTGTGAAATAAAAGGAAATTTTACTACCTAAGCTTAATTGGGCAAAAAAGGGCCTTGAATCTTAGACAAAGAATTTTGTGGTTATAGCGAGTTTCAGAGTATCGGGTTGCTACGAAAAGTCCCCGGATTGATTTATCGATGAACCGAAATAGCATGTGAAATCTTATTTCTTTATCGCGTAAGACAAAGGGAACTTGAATTTAAAACACGCTGGGTGCATAAGAGTTCTGAGAATTTTGTATTGAAGGCGCCTGGGTGCCGGAATGAACAACGCCATTAGCGTGCGAAGCCGGAAATGTTTATAAAGAAATATTCCATTGGGTGTGATTGTTTTTGATTTGGGTTCCACCGGACTTTAGGTATAACTGGGAGCCCCAAGGTTACAAAACGAACCAAACAATTTGAACGTGGCACAGAAGTGCTTACGGAGAATTTCCGTCAAGCGTTTGCATCTTGAAATGTAGCCTAAATAAATCGGTAGCAGCTTCTAAAAATACAGGGCCGGCTCTCGGAATTTTTAGATTGAAATTGAATTTTATGTAAAACGTGTTCAACTAATTTGCTGATGACAACCCATAGTTGGACCAGTCGCATGAATCGCTTAGTGACGTCGAATCATCTAACAATATGCCAATTAAATAATCTCAGGATTACAAACGGCTTCTATCGTCACAAAGATATTCATAAGTATACGTGGATACAAAGCACGCGAAATCTTAGAGCAATAATTGATTACATTATTGTCAAAAACCAGACCACGATAAAAATAAAAGATATAAGGGTAAAGAGGGGGGCGGAATGTGGAACTGACCACCGACTACTCGCTGCAAAAATTGAGTTCCCAGGATACAGACGAAAGCCTAACAATAACACGGAATCTGAAAAACCTGAAGCGCTACACAAAGAGAAAACATTCAAAATACATCTTCTTTAGGATGATTCTATAAGAGATCTATACCAACGAAGACTGAATCAGAAACTAAATGAATTTCAGTTCGAAAGCCTATGAGAAACGTACGAACATATAAAAGGCAGTATAAAAGAAGCAGCAACAGAGGCCCTAAAGGAAAAAGAGAAAACAATGAGAAAACACCAAATAAGTCTAACCAAAAACACCACAGAAGCCATTAAGAAGAAAAAAGAGCTATATAAAAAATGGCTAAGTACAAAGCAAGAGGAAGACCATCAAGAATATAGAGAGAAAAATAGAGAAGTTAAGAGACTTATAGTAGAGGAGAAACATGAGAACTGGAAGAGAGCCTGCATAAATATTGAACAATATATTGGGAGAGCAAGAAGCTCGGAATCCTGGCGAATGCTTAAGGCATTAAAAAAAAACACAAAAGAAAAGGAATATATCTCCCTTATACAAGAGAAACAGTGGGAAGACTACTACAAAGATTTTTTGAGTGAAAGGCCACCAGAATTTATGGAAGATCAAGAAGGGGAGTATGGGGATTTGGAACAACAATAAATAGAAATGAGTTTAGAGGAAGTAAAAAAAGTAGTAAAATCTATCAAAAACAATAAGTCAGCAGGACCAGGAGCAGTCGTCCCTGAAATGATTAAGTACCGATCAGAAAAACTCTTTCGCATGATCCAAAACATGTTCACAAAAGCTATTAATGGAGAAGAACTACCTAGAGTGTGGACACAAGGTTTTATAACATCTATATATAAGAAAGGCGATAGAAGGAAGTGCGAAAATTACAGGGGCATTAGCGTTATAGCGACTATGGGGAGAATATACGGACGACTAATCAGAAACAAGTTAGAAGAAGAGATAATAGGCAAAATTGGAGAAGACCAAGCCGATTTTACTGCAGGAAGGTCGTGCATAGATCACATCTACACAATACAACAACTTTTAGAAAAGAAAAAGGCAAAAAATAGGGATGTCTATCTAGCCTTCATAGACCTGAAAGAGGTTTACGACTCAATTCCCAGAATGAAATTATGGAAAGAAATGAACGAGATAAGAATAGAAGAAAAGTTAATCACCGCCGTAAAGAATTTATATAAATACAATCAAGTTTCAATTAAAACAAGAAGAAATTTGAGTCACAGCTTTAAAACATCTAAGGGACTGCTGCAGGGATGTCCTACATCACCAACACTATTTAAGATATTCCTGGAACAAACATTAAATAATTGGAAAAGGAAATGCGAAGGCATGGGAATACCGATACGAAATGAACATCTTTACACGTTAAGTTTTGCAGATGACCAGGTAGTGATCGCACAAGATGATGAAGACCTGAGCTATATGGTACGTAAGTTGAAGGAAGAATATACTAAGGCAGGAATGTAAATTAACTTCAACAAACAGAATACCTAGCAGAAACAGAAGAAATAAAAAATTTAGAAATTGAAATAAAAGGGGCAGCTGAATTTAAATACTTAGGATTCATCGTTTCAAAAAATGCAACCACAGAAGAAGAAATAAAAAATAGGCTTGGACAAACCCGAATATGCACAAGACAACTTAATGCAACACTCTGGGACAGGCACATTACAGGAAATACAAAAAAAAGAATTTACAAATCTATCGTGGAGAGCATAATGACGTACGGAGCGGAAAACTGGGCAACGAATAGGATAATCAGAAGATAAATCAACGCAACGGAAATGGAATTCTGGAGACGATGTTGCGGAATTACAAGGCTAGACAGGGTTACTAACGAGGGGATAAGGAGGAGAATGGACGTCAAGAGAGAAACTCTCAAGTACATAAAAGAGAAAAGACTAACATGGTATGGTGGGCATGTCCGTAGAACAGACGAAAATAGATGAATAAGAAGAGTCACTGAATGGAGCCCAATGGGAAGAAGAAGGAGAGGAAGGCCGAGAAGATCATGGAGGGATGAAGTGGATGAGGCGATGGAAAGTAGATGCCTTGAGGACAGAGAATGGGAAGACAGAGAGAGATGGATAATCTGGTTGAAGGAAGGAAGACAGCGTCAGCTGTAATATCCTAATCTATATATACTAGCAGTCCAGTGAGACAAATGTCTCATTTAATAAAACAAAAAAGACCGTTTTGCAAATAGAACGCGTGTTCACCACACGTACGTATATGACGTCATTGTTGGTAGCAAACTACCAGTCGCATTCGCCTTGATAAAATTTGCCTAGAATCTAACCTAAAAAGTTCGGATTAGGATAATTACGATAATAATTAGTGTTAGAGACTGAAATTCGGTTCCTGACCTGACATGACCATTCCAAACATATAACTTTAATTTCTTGTTTCTCTATCTCTTACGGTTTGGCTGCTGAAACAGCGTCCCGGACAGACACGTCTATTAGATAATAGTTATTTACTATACAAGTGGGATAACAGCATCATTAATATACGTGTGTGTAAGTTACAAACGAGTGCGTAGCACGAGTTATGTAAGCACACAAGTATATTAATGATGCATTATCACACATGTATTGTACAAAATTTTATCTACGACTGCCTAAAATTGAGAAAAGTGCATTAAGAGAAATGTCAGATCTGTCATTTTGAAAAATATTTTAGTAGGCAAATGTCATTATGTCATTCATTTGACACTACTTCAGTTACGTAATGAAGTTATTACACAACTCAGTTGCGTAATGAAACCATTACATAACTGAGTGGTGTAATGAGCTTTATTACCTAACTGAAATAGTGTCAAATGAGTGACGTAATGCGTTACTTATCCCACTGGAGTAGATAAAGGATATTATAATAGTCCAGGCCCCGAAAACAAAATATCGACAAAAGATGTCATTAAAACCCAAGTAGATGAAATTCTGCACATAAGTAGTTTTTTGGTTGTACTTTAAGAAAAAAAATGTTCTGCACTCGAGCGACTATGGAAAAGGTGGAAAATGCACGGAGAAAATCGGAAAATTTAAATTTTGCGAATATTTTGGAACAGAGTGAAAATTTTTATATAGCATGTAGAATGAAAATTGTAGAGCGCAATATTCTCTATAAAAAAGTTGTATTAAAGTGTTTTTGAAAAACTCTTTATTTTCGAGATATTTAGCTTTTAAAAGAAAATTTGGTAACAGTCTAGTCACTCAGGGTCCTCCCTTGTGCACTGTCTGTATGCATGTAATTTGACCATGTATCTTTATGTTTTTTGACCCGAAAAAGCGATTGCCGATTGCCCCAAGTTCCAAAATGGTCCCATAAATTGTTATTAACAAATTATTGCAAAATTATGGGTTTTTCGCGTACTGCTCCATGACATATCGGAAAAATAACAATGTTAAGTTATTAAATTAGGGTTTTTTGCAAATAGCGCAAAATCATTAATAGATATAACAAAGGTTTTCTAATAAAAAAAGCTAGGAAAATTCTGGACATTTTAGTTTTTTTTATTTTTGTACTATAATAATTGACAGAGATATGAATTTTTAAAGAGTTAACCTTTTTTAAAAAAACGTGAAAAATTGATTTTTCGACCTTATCTTGGATCATTTTTTAATGCTTTTACTTAAATAATTATTATAGCAAATAATGACACTAATAAACGATAACAAACAAACAATAATTACAGAGGCTCTGCTTTAGCACGCCATGTGCGAGACTTGTCGGTTGGGTTTGACGAGTGCGCACCCTACTGCGCAAGACGTTATTCACGAATACGACTCTCGGGGCCCGTTATTGAAAATGTCGAAAAAAGTCATGACTTTAATTTGGAGATCAAAATTACCTGAGACATTTAGATAGAAAAGAAATACCACAGAGGGAAAGAGCAGATTCTCAACTACAGTTCCCTACATTAACAGCAGTTGATTATCCTGTCGAAACTCATGTGACTGATTAAAAGATTTTTTATGCCTTTTCCGATTTTTTTGAAAAATATAGAAAATTAATGAAATCATTAACGAATAAGGTTTTTAGGCACATATTCTGAAAGTACAGGTTTTTGGGAACAAATTCATCTATATGTCACTTACAAAAAAATATATTTGATAGATTTATGTCGGCTGGAAGCACAAGTGCCACGAAAAACGCGAGAGCCTAAAAAAAGAACATATGAAAAACTTGGTTCAATTTGGCCCAAGATAGTTTGAAAAAAAAGGTATACGTAGTTTGCTCTTCTTTGGCCTACTTAATCTTTAGCCCATTTCAGTGACTTGATTAATGAAGTGTAAAAGTTGTAAGAATCCATAAAGGTCCACTTTTTATTTAGCTACATTAATGATGGTTACACCTCAATAACAAATAGAAAAAAAAATCACGATGAACCAACTGTATATTACAAATATTTCAGGCTTTTCCTTCAAAATGAATTTTGGTTTATGAATTTTCATTGATAAACAAAGGAGTTAGAGCGATTTTAGTCAAGCGCAGCTTGAAATTCTACTATTTTCGGGACTGTTCGCGCGCAAATTTTGAGTCGACAAAGACTGCTAAATATCTCGAAAATAAAGCGTTTTACGAAAAAACTTGAAGAGACCTTTTTTACAGAAAATGTTGCGTTCTACAATTTTGATTCGACATACTATATAGAAATTTTCACTCTGTTCCAAGATATTCGCGAAATTCCAATTTTCCGATTTTCTCCGTGCATTTTCCATCTTTTTCATAGTCGCTCGAGTGCAGAACATTTTTTTTTCTTAAAGTAGAATCAAAAAACTAATTATGTGCAAAATTTCATCAACTTGAGTTTTTTTGTCATGTCAAAATCCCTGGCGCCTGGACTATAAAACTCGTTTCATTCTGACGAAATCACGGCCATTTTAAAGCAAGTCATTGAAAGTAAATAATCTTGTTTTAAATTACAATGAAAACATTTCACACTTAACTATTTGCTCATCAGAATGGGCTTATGGGCTAATTTCTTGGGGTGAATAGAATCTTAGATCACGAGGTTTATAGAATATTTATCCAATTTTGAAACAATACTACTAATAAAAGTTATACATTTAATTTAGCAAAATAAAAAGTAACCAATTAACAGTCTGCAGCAGTCGTGGTTTCTTAGTGACTTGAAGGAGTTATTATTAATGAAATAGCCTACTTGATTTAAATGTAAAAACAATTAATTTTACTGGTATTTTTTATTCAATCATATGTTATCTTACATCGTTGAAAAGAGAATAAAAAGTTCTATTCAGTAACCTAAAAATCCAATACGGCGCCCATTTAACTTAAGGAAGTTGATACGAGTACCTCAAAAGCAGCCATCTTGAATTTTAGTTCGACACCAATTTTAAATTGGTGTCATCGAAACCAGCGACTTTTGTATAAAACTTTTTTTCGTATCTCTTATACTTACAAAGATATTTGACATACAACAAAATGACGGTTTTTAGTTTTTTTTAAATAACTTTTGACTGGTTCAACATTCTGAACTTTTTCAAACAGATTTTACATCAGCATATGAAACTGCAAAACATTGCCCATTTAACCAAATCTCCATCTTCAATGATAAGAAAGTTACCCATGCAATCCCACTCGATCTGGGACACACTGTATATGCCTATTTTGGGCGAAGTTGAGTTCACAGTAGAATTACTGTGAACTGCTCTTCCACTTAACGCAATAGACCTAAGTTATGTCTTGTTGATTGTATAGGTACTGCTTCTATTGGCATCATTCATAGTTAATATTTTGTTTATGCTTGTTTAACGCTTTTTGATAACATAGGCAGTTTTTGTCCAAAGAAGAGTGATTATCATCAATATTTTCCCTTTCATTGTACTTATTCCAGTTTACGCAGTTGATACACTTAACATTTTGTGCAGTTGCTTGACATTCTTTTAATTTATGATTTCCAGTGCATTTAGGACACGTCATGGTACCTCTACAGTCGTGGGCCGTGTGGTTGTACTTGCTGCAGTTAAAACAGCGAGTTACTGTTAAATAGTCTTCACAATTAGTTATGTTCCAGCCTATTTTTAATTTTCGTCCAATTATCTTCTTTCTTGCTTCTGCGTTTACTTCTATTATCAGATTGTTTGTATTTCTTTTGCTTTTAAAAATTGTTTTTGGGTTTATATCACTTTGTTGTAAATTCAGTTCAGGGTTTTGCAATGTAATTATTTCTGCGGGATCGTCTTTGGTTAATTTTTCGGGTACAAGACATTCAAACAACCCAATATTTATTTAATCATCTTCTTTTTCGTTCTCTTCTCCCAAAATACCATTGCAGTGTCGGGGTATTGAGCCATTCTTTGTATTCTCGTCTATTCCTGGAAAGGATCCGAATTTGTTCTATGATTTTTCCTCTTTTCTCGGCTGTTTCCTTGATGTTATCTTCCCAAACCTTACTTGGTCTTTCTTTTGCTCTTTTTCTATCTGTTCAAATCTCAAACATTTTCTTATCCTAATAAGATGTTAGAACCATTATAGTTGCTTGTGTTCTATTTTCTCTAGTATCGGACTTAGTTCTAGTTATTTTCGTACACTCCTGTTTCTGACCCTGTTCCGTCTTGTTTTGCCTATTTCATTTCTGTTGCTATTACACTTGATCTGCGTTTGTCCAGCATTGTCCATATTTCAGATGCATATAGTAATATGGATGTGAGGGTTGGGGGATGGTAGAGGGAGGCTAAGATCCAGTCACCCAATTCTAAACCTCACCTGCCCTCTGCTAGATAACGAACGAGGCTCTGGCGACCCAGCACGGGGGGGGGGGGGGGTTATAACCTGGTACCAAGTATTCCGAGGTAACGGGACCCTTCACGTTGGGATAATCACCCATTGAATGTACCATGATTCAGAGAAATTCACTGATTGATGTAATATTAATTTTATATTTCTGTAACATTTGCAGGGTTAATATTACTTGGAATGTTACACAAAACATTTGCCCATGACGTCTTTAAAATATTTGTGTAATAATTGGAGGCCACCTATCCATTTTCTTGTGTAATATTGGTTAAGCCAATTTCTAATTATTGCAACGTAGTGGGAAGGCGCTCTATTAAATTGTATTCACATATCGCGACGAACCAATAAAGAAACCCCTTCTAATAAATTTGGAAGCTCCTCATTTATAAAGTTGAGGTAGTTGTCAGCATTTGGTCGGTTAGGTAGCACAAAAGAACCAACCAATTTATTATCGACGATCCCGGTCCATACACGGGCTAAAAATCTGACTTGATAATTTCTTTCATGCATGGCGTAAGGATTTTCATAGGGTCAAATATTCTGGTTGTGGACATTGAAAATACGATTTCTCGTAAAAGTAGTTCCATCCGTCCATAAAATGTTTAAAAATCTGTTTTTTTTTCTATGCTGCACCAACAACCAGTTGTAAAAGTCAACGCGTTTCTCATAACTTTCTTTCAACAAATGTTGTACTCTAAGTTTGTGACAGGGATGAAGTCCATCGCCTTTTATAATCCTGTGAACCGTAGTTTTTGATGCACCAACAGATCTAGAAACAGCACGCACACTGGTATAATAGAGTCGTTTGCTACCATATCAAGAATTCCTTTTTAGAAATTAATAATTCTGGGTCGACCTTTATCCAAATTTTGAACAGGAAGGATGTTTCAGGTTTCCATAAGTCTGTGATTTGCAGCTGTAGTTACAACGTGGCTCAGACGTCTCCCGTTAGGAAATTGTTGAGCGTATACCCTAGCAGGTTCAAGGCACTTCCTTCTACATTCACCCAGAATCTATATACAGGGTGTTATGGAAATGAATGCAAATATTTTAACCAATGATAGGGCTCACCAAAATGAACAACTTTTCTATTTATCGTTTTTAATTTAATCGCATATTTTTTCAATAATTTATCTCCCCTAAATTTGACGTGCCGCTTGGTCAGCAAATCTAAGTTAAAGATGAACGACACAAGGTATATTAAAACTACAAAGTTCTTGCAAAAAAAACATGTGGTCAATAACTTACCTACCTCGATTGATAAGGAACGTTGGTGACCAGATGTGATCTATAGGTTTTAACAGTGTGCGTTTAAATTAAAATATTATTCCGTAGGCGGGTATGCATTTTTAGAGTATAGTCAAATTTATACCCATTCGGAGTCACGTGATAATCTAGTAATTTTACGTATGTCGATTCTTAAAAATGCAATTTTAGGGAAATAAATGACATTCCGTTTTGTAGGTTATCCTGACATATGCCAATTTCTAAAACAAGGTTGCTACGGGTTTATTCTCTTATATGAAATCAAACTGAATTTACAGGTTAAAGAAAACATAACATGTCGTAAAATGTAAATATAATAAAGATATGTCAGCTGCTACATTAAAAAAATGCTGCGTATAGCAAATTTTAAGTCAATTTCTGTGCATGCATATTCTGTTATAGAACATTGCCATTTGAAGCCTATTTCCTTGCACAATCTATTTAGGGAAGAAACTGAATGTGAAAAATCTCCAGATTCTTCAACCAAGCATTTTTTAGATTTTTTATGGTTACAAATTCTTTAGCTACATACATTTTATATACAGTGTCTTGACTGCTTCGTCGACTTCCGTTTTTGCATTCTTCACTTTCTGGCTCATATTTTCGGTAAATTGTGCTCTCCGAGATATTTAACGCAAGAGAAGTACGACGAACAGCGTTGGAGGGTGAAACTGTTGATTTACTATTATTAATATTGTACTCTTCATAAAAAAAAACGCATAATATTCAAATTAATTGTTGTGACTGCTCGTTATACCGCATGTCCGATGGTTTCTTTTAATTTCCAGTTTTCGGCTCAACAATTTTAGGTTTTATTACCCTTATCTCAATAACTTACACGAAAAATATAATCTGACAGATTAGAGACGTCAAATTTTTAAAATTAATTTTATGAATCGACATGCCTTTTTTTCAAATTTCTTTCATTTCATCTATTTTACTAAAGATGAACAGAGACAGACAAAAGTCACGTGACTCCGAATGGGTATAATTTTGACTATAAAACTGTTTTGAATTTTAACTCAGTTTTGGGGGCGTTTTCGAAAAAATGATAAATGGTGAAATTGTTCAGTTTAACGAGTTCTATTACGAGTTAAAATATTTGCACCCATTTTCATAACACCCTGTATAAACGTACTCATTTATGAAGTACTCCATAACTATGATTAATGCAACAACTTCAACATCATAGAACAACGTAGAAAAATGCAAAATTAAATAGGCCAAAAATTAAACCAACGGTGTAATTCCAAAACTACAAACAATACAAAATGCAAACGAACCGAAAACGCAAACAACAAGAAAAAATAATGCACACTGAACAAATGTCAATATTAAATTAATTTGCTTGACAAATATGTCAAAACTCAGACAAAAGAAATTCTAATTTTTAATCACAGAAGCCATGCATTTGCATTGTTGTCAAATGTTGCCTTTATCCAAGGTATGGTTTTTAATAGCTCTTCAGACGTCAATTTTATTACTTAAAGATGAGTCCACATAGGCCTCGGCTACTGTGGAGCTTTTCCATCCTCCTAAGCATTTAATTGTTAGAAGATCACCGCCACTGTTTGCTACGTATGTAGCACTTGATCTTCGAAAACAGTGGCCCGTGAATAGATGTGGATCTGGCAGCTGAAGAAAGGTCGCAATTTCTTTTGGAGTGTTTCCCATCGTATTAATAACAATGGGACTATTAATACACTAACATTTACGGTAAGTTAGGAAGAAGCGATTATGCGTGGAATTTTTGGGACGAAGACTGTTGTACTTTTTAATCAGTTCAACCCAGTTTTTGTCTGTTATCTCAAACATCCTAGAGACATAATTTTTGGTTTTAGGTATATTTACAAGAACAGACTCTGATTTAAATTGAATGTCATTCAGGGATATATTAATAAGTTCTTCTCGCCTACAGACGCCATTGTAACCCATTATAAGGATAACCTAGAACGCAATCCTACAGTGAGAGTGCGGAAATATAAAATCTGGTAACTCACTTTCATAGCCAGGCATTTTTTATTGTCAGCTTCTTGTATAAATCTTTTTATATCACTCTCCTCTAGAATTTTTTATTTTTTAGGGACATATCCCTGTGAGGAGCGTTTCAGTAAGTCTTGCAGTTTTTTATAATTGGAAATATTCACATTTTTGTGAACATTCAGGCAGACTCGTACCATTGAATACATGCTCCATAAAGAAGATAGCTTATATTTTTGTCTTAACATATCGAAGTATGCTAATAGAACATTTTCAGATATCCCATGGATCTGATTCTCGGCACACCATTTTTCAAAATGCCGAAATTGCTTTTCATACTTATCATGAGATTTTACCGGCAGTAAATTAACCGTAGCATTTTCGGCAATTTGCCCTATTTCTGGCGGAGTGCAGGAAATTTCTGAATTCATTGTGAAACACTAATCCACACTAATTTTACAATTTCACGTGCGAACGCTTGCGAAAAATGACATTTATGGTGAGTCTACTTGATTCAAATTTAAAATTTTGTTTTAAATGTATGCTTTGCAATAAAACTGTTAACAACTGTTACAAAATTCCCTAAATTACCAAAATTTATTTTATTTGTAGTAAAACGGTATTTAACTTGCAAATTAGAAAAAAACTGGTTTTATAAAACTTCCGACTACTCGTCCTTCACAGCACTCCTGCCTTCGGCAGTCGTGCTGCAAATTGGACTCGTGTCGAAATACAAGTTTTATAAAACTCGTATTTTAATATACTATTTAATTTCCTAAACAACAAAATACATGTTTCATTGAGTACTTATAATAATTTCGCTAACATTACTAATTAAAATTTGGACTTTAACATGCTCGTACAAGAAAACTATACTGCGGAGGAATCTATTTTTGCAGTTTTGTGTTCAGCATGCGTAAAGAACAATGTTTACCTAAAGGTTTTAAGGCATTTACGGGACACCCTGTATAGGAAATGCTTCCATTAACGCTCTTATAGACACTTATTGAAAGGAGCTACCTATGAAATCACACAAATACGGAAGCGCGTGAATTATACAAGTTCTTCATAAAAAAACAGAAAAAGTTTTTTTATTAAATTAGAAAATTAAACGATCAAAATAACATAAAAACATTGGTAAGACTATTTAGCAATTTTAAAAGTCAAAATAACTTTCTGTTTACGTGTTTATGAAGAAATACTGCATTTAGTAGGTTTAGAGAACTAGTAGTAGATGTAATACCACCAAACCTTTAAAATAAAATGCAATGACATTTGATTTAAAAAATTATTCACAGAGGAATTCAGTGAGCCAATCTTGGTTAAAACAAATAGGATATTTAAGAAATACTGTCAGCTTTCCAAATTACAGTACAGCAGATTTCTTTTCCTTCTAATTATTAATTCAAACCAAATTTTAATAAACATGTTTTGAAAAAGTAATTTATTTAAATAAAATAATTGAGATCCTAAAAATACTGTATTTTTATGGCAGCGGAAAGGTTTTGTTTTTTAAAAATTGTAATACTTGACTTTGACTAAGAGGTAATGTGTTGGTATGATCACATTCTAGCAGCCTTAAATGTAAAATAACAATTTATTAGTAATTTATAACATAACCGACAAAAATTGATATTTATTGTAAAAAAGTCCAGAAAATGTAATAATTTAAAGTTCAGATTTTTTACAAAATAGCAGGCTTTGTAAATAATTGATAGTATGATGTTTTTAGAATAGCATTATTTTTCTGTAAAAACAAATTAAAATCAAAGTAGGCTTGGCATTTTATGCAACTTGAAACGCAACTGTAAACCAGACAAGTGAGGAGGGGGGCAGATTCATCAAGAGATTGGTTGTGTTTAAGAAGCTCCCCAATAAACGATATTTATGTGTAATTAAAATACCCAGGTTTACCAAAAAGTTGTGTTTTTATTGAAATAGTGAGCCCAGGTTATTTGTGGGAGTTTTCCTTTAAATTGAGCTTTTGCATCAGGTAGAACGAGGTATCAGTTGACCCAAGTGCAAGCCGGAGTGTTTTGAAGTGATTTTATGGAGGTCCAGCCAATTTTGTTAGTGTCTGTCCAGGTGCATAGGGGAGAAGTGTAAGTGTGGTACACCGCAGCCCTATAGTGGGCCCCCAGCTTACCAAATGGTCATCTAAGTGCAGCCGATATCGAGGTGGAAAACGAGAAGAGATTAGTTCCTTGCTTACAACAGGCCGGTAACGATATCCTGCCCTGAGCATCGTGATACGTCCAGCGAGGGTCCAGGTACCCCAAAATAATCTTAAAAGCCATAAAGGTCAGAGTTTTTCACCTAAAGTGTCTTTTTGTGATTTTGTTCGAATAGTGTCGGTTTGCGGTTAATTTCCGGTAGTGGCGTCTCTAGAAGTGTTTTCTTTCGTTACGCGATGTACTTATAGTAAATTATTCTCGCATAGCAACAGCGGCCACTGCGTGGACATAAACAACGGGGTTTATTTACGAGTTTTCGACACCAGGAAACCTTCTTGGAATATTCGAAGTCCCATCAGGTAGAAATATCACGATAGAAATTCCCCGCAGTTAAATATCGTAGCATATAGAGTGCGGACAAATAAATGTGTAATTAGAACTTTAAATAATCATTATCAAAGTAGCAATTTAATTTTGGAAGTTGCGACCTAACCCTGTAGTCATTTAATTAATTATAAAAAATAGTATAAAAAATTATTAGCCGTGCACATTATAACAGTAGAAATAATTAGACTCATAATTAATTATTAAACCCTCACTTAGGGCATAACAATGTATAATCATTTCAAAAGAATAAATATAAAATTTAGTAGATTATTGTCCCTACAGCAAAATCTTACTTTGATAGATTCAGTCAAATTAATTTTGATTAACAAAACCAAATATCGTTTAACTTTAAAGTGACGATAATTAGCTGGTAACGACAATTTGTCCTTATTAAGGTACGTTTTCCGCTGGCACAAAACGCTGAGGTGTTTTCCTGCAAGCTTCTCCTGCGACAATTGCAGCAGTTTATAGCTAATTTTGTTTATCGGTTGCTTGGTTGTGATTGGGAGTGCCGTGAATGTTCTGAGTTTAAAGAAAATACTCCTTGAGTATTTATTAACAGAGGAAGAATAAAATGATGATATTGCCGTGCAAATAATGCCTTCCTCCAGAAATGGAGTGCATCAAATGTTCAGAGCAAAAAAGAGGAGGGTTGTTTCTTGCAACTCATCAAAAATCATTTGAGAGAAGATGTTAAAAAGTTTCGAGAATACTTTAGATTGATCCTTTCACAGTTTAATTTTACTTCGAGTTTAATTGAAGGCAATATCAAGGAGACAGCATACAATAGAATCCTTTTATACACCAATCAAGATACGCCCTTCATGAGTCGATAACGTCATTATAGTTTCCTGTTGCTTGCACAGCCTACTCAGAAACCAGAGACCACTACTTCGAAACTCGTGGGAAAGCAAATTATGACTTTGACACAGCTCAAGACCTCCCAGTTGAAAACCTCATTGGCTTGTCGGGGACCAGTGGATTTGCAAATCAAGAAGGGTTTTCAGTGAGAAATTCATTAACAAACTATTTTTCTAGAGAGGGCAGTATGGGTTGGTAAAACCGTCATGTGAACTGAAGAGACAATAGTTAATTAATTATTAATTAATTAAATCACTTTAGTGACTGTATTAAAATAAACTACAGATTCTGCATTTGATTGTCAACTCACTTGATCTTTCCACATAGGTATTCTGCAATCTCTTTTCAAATATTGCCCTTCACTCGCATATCACGATAACGTGCATGTTGCATAACATAATATGATGCTGGATGTTTTTTTTCACTGATTCTGTGAGCTTTCAGTTCTCTTCATAGGAAAAATGCAGCTTTGCATTCTGAGAAGAAATTTTTCAAGAAATGGATACGTGCATAATTCACAAAAGAACGCTAGCGATTGCGATTATGACTCCTCCAAGAGCAGGCGACTACAGTCGCACAACGATCAACGCTAGCGACTCTAGCGATCATCACGGGGAGGAAAATGGTAACATAGTAACTCGGAAGAGGAGTCCTTCGCGATGATCGCTGAGCGACTATCGCGGAACGATTATCGCTGGAATCGCTTCTAGGAAAACGTACCTTTAAAAGTGTGCGGCAGTGCATGCAGCTATTTATTCAAATATAATAATAATGGTGAGGCACTCACACCCCATGAAGGAGCTTGGCCAATATGGCTTCACTAATATTGTGATCTAATAACTTTTTTCTTTTAATGTTATCAATGAAGACGGCTGACTTCAGCATCTAAATCATTTTTACTGTTTTTGACAAATGTTATGTGTTAATAAAACCCCTTTTATTTATTCTAATAAAAATTTTTTTCGTAGGGGGGATCTCCAAGTGTCAACACATAAAAATTAATGAAAATTATTAGTGGGTAATTGTTAATTATATTTAATTGTAAATAATAATGTTCATAATAAACCATACTGAAACAGATAAAGCTAATCTATTATTATTATTAATATATTCTGCACATGCTTTATTAAATACTGTATAAAGATCTGCTTTTTTAAGTGATAATTTATAAACAAACATACTCAGATTTAGAACTAGTATTCCTATAGCATTTTCAATATATGTTAGATGATTATTTATCCTCAGTATTACAGTAACATACATTGGACATATTTCTACAACACTTTAAGGCTAGATCCACACTATCGGTCTGCTCTCGGTTCGATCTCGCTCCGCTTATTTTTTTATACATTGTTAGCAATGGGCGCGACCTGAGCTTGAGCGTTACCTATAGTGTGAATGTGCCCATTGCTAACAATGTATAAATATTTTGAGCGGAGCGAGATCGAACCGAGAGCAGCCCGGTAGTGTGGATCTAGCCTAAGTGGTCAGCATGCTAATATGAATAAATATTACGTTTTTTCTATAGCACATGTTAAAAGTGTGCTTTTATCAACTCAAAACAAAAGGTCAAGTTTTACTTTAACAGCAAGGATAGATAATAGTACCTATATTGTAAACCTAGGCGGTAAGTGATTATTTTCCAGGCTGAAAGAAGAATGGACAGGCAAGCTTTAGAGAGCCTGGACACTTCTTGAAGCCTGGAAAATCACTTTACCGTCCACGGTTTACACATTATTTTTCATCCTACAACACCATCCTGCAATAATTTTTTCAACATAGCTCTCATACAGGTTATTATTTTGAAATTGACAGAGCTGCAACAATAATAAAACAATGTGCAAATGTTGGCAAATCGAATAGCGTTTGTAACTGCAGCGCCATCTACCCACAGTTAGATATAAGCTTCTACAGAAATCTATCTGATGTTTATTGTATATTAAAAATATAACAAATACATTGCTAAAATTAAGTTTTATTGAGCAAATATTTTTGTAAAAGGGGAATAGCTATTATTTAAAGCAAAAAAGTTAATTATAAACGTGATTTTCTTTTAAATTTGGTTTTGACAGATTATTGCAGCGTCCCCTACTGGAAAACGGCGAATTTTTTTCTTGCCTAGCCATTGGGGTTTGTTTTGCAGGGCTAGCCTTAGAAACGCACACTTTCTCGTCTCTATGGAGATGGTAAAATTCGATTTTCTAATCATGTAGATGAAAAGTAATTTAATTTTCTAACTTTTGTTTAAATTAAATATGACAGCTTCGTATTATCGTAGCAACCCAATCTAGCTACTGACATTTTAAAATGTGATTGACTGTTATTATTTTCTTTTGTAATTGTTAAAGTTCTTGCTATAGAAAAAAATATTGTATTATACACGACGATAAAGTTATTTCTATCCACTCGTCTCGACGTTAAACGATTCACTCGTGGATAAAATTTTACTTTATCGTCTTGTATAATAAATTACTATTACATTACTTTTCATAATTTTAAAACCTATCTCTTAACAGAGTGTTTTAAGCCGATATTGTAGTAATATTTCAAGTAGATAATTTTTGAGGCTTTCACGGCCACATGCCACAAACGTATTTAGAGGATATACAGCAATAATATTTTTCTCCAATATTATCTAAATATTTTTAAGAAAAGTGAATATAATACTGACAAGGATATATTTGTCAAATATTTTAAAATAATATTTACGCATTATTTCTGACATACAGTGTGTCCAAGATAAGGAGGGCCAGTATGGGGATCTCGGTAACGGTAAGAGATACAAATTTGGTTAAATAGGAAGAAAGTTGCGCAATTAAAGGACTAAAAAAATAACGTCTAGAAATCCTTGATGATTTTTCGTTTTTGAATTATCTCAAAAACAACCGAATTTTTGGAATTTTTTTTTACTTTTTTCTGGCGTTAATATTAAAGTTAGAGCGAAACTGATTAAGCTTCTTTATAGCAACTTTTAGTGCACTTAATGATTACGTTATAAATTTTTTTTTATTCGACGTTTCGTCTTCGAGAAACCATCAACTTCATTTTTTTAAATACGGTCCTGGTTTTTTAATGCCAAATTTGCAAAGCCCTTGTTACTCTAAATTCATCAATGTACCACATATTATGGTTTAATTACGTTTCGAGATTTTTTTCTGATCATTATCAGAAAATTTTTTAGATACGGACCTGCATTTCTCATAATTTTGTAAAAATAAGTTCATACAGTAAGTTAGGCCTTTTTACATGCCGTTAAAATATTTTTGTAAATCCTACTTCGTTAAACATTTCTTTAAGGACTGTTTACTACTGCGTAAGCAACCTCTTACGGCCCGGCCGTAAAAAGTGTCCGTAAAGACCACGGCCTGCTAAATTGTATGCCGAACGTCAAAGTGACGTTTGTCACACAAATCCAGCAGCCTTTAACTCCACATAGAAGAAGGCGCAAAAGACTGCTATAACACCTAAAAATACGCTAAAACAACTTGCTCATTCACAATCTTAACGTCTTTAGGAATATCTTCATCATTTTCTACAGATGTCATAAGTTACGAGCTGGTTACAACTAAAACTGCTTACAACCATACACGAAATTGGAAATAACTGACATTTATAAACAACAGTTGCAACGTTCTACGCACTCTCAATCATTCTAAAACGTCATTACACAAACCTAGTTTTGATGAAAATTATTAGAAAAATATAGATATGACCGAATTGTATGTAGGTATTACAAAAACTATTGTACAATACACGTCCGTTAGGGCCTTTACTGCCTCGCCAGTATTATTCGACTCGCTCTTCGAGCTCGTCTCACAAATTCTCTGGCTCGGCAGTAAAGGCTATCCTAACGGACTTCTACTGTAAAATACTATAAAATGCACATCATAATGTCATAATTCTGATACATTAATTTAATAAGCAACCAATAACTATTAACAATAAACAACAAATAAATGAACAAAAGATAGGCATGTATCATATGTACAACTAAACTACTTCTCCATGCTGTCTCATATTGGTAAACTGAACTTGCGCAAGGTTTTTCTCCTGTATGTGTTCTCATAATGCTGAGTTAAATTACATTTCTTTGCTGATTTATAATCACATATAGAATACAAATACGGTTTCTCTCCTGCGTGTCTTCTCATATATATAAAATTAAGAAAGTTTTTTGTGCTGCTTTATATGGGCAAATTCGGCATCATAAGCTTTTCCTCCTGTATGTCTCCTCATATGTTTAGTTAAACTACCTTTCACTGCCGCTTTATAATCACATATAGTACACAAATAAGGTTTTCCTCCTGTATGTCTCATCATATGTTCAGTTAAATTGTATTTCCTTGCCGTTTTATAATCACATATAGAACACGAATAAGGTTTTTCTCCTGTATGTATCCTCATATGTTCAGTAAACTTATATTTTATTGCTGTTTTATAATCACATATAGAACACGAATAAGGTTTCTCTCCTGTATGGGTCATCATATGTTTAGTCAAAATGCCTTTATCTGATAACTTCAATTCACAAATAGAACAAGAATAAAATGGTTTTCTCTCCGTATTTTCCAAGCAATTTTCTTCTGACCCGTATTCACCAGCCTTTGGATGAAAAGACTGCTCCAAGAGGCTATCACTTGCTACACACGTAACAAGCAATTCATCTTTTATATCAACTTGCTCCTGTTTAATATCCAACTCGTGATAAGCCGTGTTATCTAACGTGCCTTCAATGATTCCTCGCTGTGTATTATGTAAGGTTGTGACTACTTTGTTTTCGTCGACCTTTAACAGTGGTTCATGACACCTGCTGGCCATGGTACTACACAAATCATAATCAATTAATTCCTGCTTGATGTCCATTGTAATAACACAATTGGAGAGTAGGGATTTATTAATACTAATATCTGGAAATAATAGACAATGTGATATTCAGTTAGTACATTAAGTTGGTTATGTTTAGTTCTAATATATTTGCTTACACGGAATAGTATGAATTTGAAAGAAACAACTTATTTAAACTTAGCAGAAAACACGATATTGAATAGATAAAATTATCCTATACAAAAAACCATCAACAATATTGATATTATTTACAAATCAATTAGTTCAAAGGGTAATAAAAGGAACTACTTCATATACACGGTGTCCATCACTTTTACAGGATGGTTTTCAACAAAGAGCATCCATCTGATTTAAATTATTTATTCGTAAAATGGACAGGTTTTTCAAAATCAAATCAAATATATAAACATAAGCATACAATTTAACTTCTAATGTTTAATTGAAGTAACTCAGCAAAGCCACCATGACCTGCCTTACAAAAACTTGCCCTGCAAGTAATTAGGGTCACATATTATAATAGTCCAGGCCTCGGAGACAAAATATGGACAAAAGATGTCATTAAAACCCAAGTAGATAAAATTCTGCACATATAAACCGTTCAATAGTTATTTGCCAAGTAGGTAGACATGGAATTTTGTTTTTATGTTTAATAAAACTAAAACTCCCTAGAAACTCTTTCTGCCACTTTGTCAGAATCAGCTGTTATGTACAGGAGGCTCACGAAAGTGTCTAATTTGATATTTTGAGGTTAAACGTGCAATGTTGCCAGTGCGTTCATACTTTGTTTGCCACTAGGCATAATATGTATAGACATCAGCGTTATGGATACCTATCTGTCAAATTGTAATACTAGAGCAATATGCCAAAAGTAATTAAAGGTGACACACAACTGAAAATTACAAAGGCCTACAGGCATTATAAAACCGACAGGCCAGATCTTACTGAAACTGAAATCCTTGCCCGGCATACTGATATTTGGGATGCAAGTATTTATGCATAAAACTTAACTGTTGCTTTAATTTTGGGCTTTGTACTGTTTTGGGTGTCCGAAAAAACTATAAGAAGTATTATTGGGCGGGACAATTTTGAAATTAAACCTTTTGGCCCACGACCTAAAAATGATACATAGGTACTATAAAAATTTTGCATTTCGGGAAGATTTGCAACGACAGATTTGGAATGATCACTTGAAAAATGAGCACTTTACTTTGGCTAGACTATTAAAGGACTACATTATACACTCATTACATAATATACTATTGTATACAATTTATAATTACAATAAAAAAACGACTTTCATGATACCATTATGCATACTCAACAAAGTATGACACGTATACAGAATCAGCAAGTTGTCTTTCATGAAATTTATCTTAACCAATAATAAAAGTGGCACAAAATCCAAAACCAAATCTGGCAACCACGTTTTCTACATTAACATAAAATTATCATTTTGTATAAAATGGGCATAACCTAACTATTCTTAATGACTGACAGCATATTTACAGGGTGAAATTCATCACCCTAACAGGGCCTCCTATCTGGCAAATAACTATTGAACGGTTTTTTTATAAGTAGTTTTTTGGTGCGGCAGAACAAATTAAGCGGTTTGAAAGCCTGAATACTCGGGCGGTGGTGGGGGTAGGCTGGTGCGTGCGGTCTCATGCAGTTGTGTCAGTCATCCCATTTCAGTAATCAACATGGTTTGGACGGGTGTACACAAAGAATCATTGAAATGAACAGGGCTATGCAACCAACCTTATGGCCCCATGCAAAATTTCAGATATATCGGGCTACTTTTATGAAACCGTGTGCATTAGATGAAGTACTTTTTGGATAACACGATTATAGTAGCCTTCTAAAAACGTTGTTTTAAATGTGTAACAAGTGTTGCATAGCCCTGTTTATTTTCAATGATCGTGTGTGTATAAGGTCTGTTCGTTTGACTGCTCTAAACTGTTCCGGACAGTTTAGAGCAGGAAAACGGCGTGCGTTTGAGATCGAGCAGCTGCTCCGAACTGCGTTCGTTTGATAAGGTGCAAATTGCTCGGAACTGCTTGGAACAGCTTTTCTTACTCCTGGTCTTTAGGTGGAGTAAAAAGTAGCAGACCTGCGCAGTCGTGTAATACAGGTGAAAGTCAGCTGTTTTGCGCCTCGTCCGTCATTCTATTACATTTCCTAACCTAGCCACCTAGCGTTCGAAGTTGTGTTTCGTTGCGTGCTTGCTTATATTCACCCAACAGCAGCATCGCACAGTTACTGTCCTCGTCTTCATTTGAAACACGAAGAATTGTTTAAAAATACGTCTACGTCATCCTCCACTAGCATCATTTTCACAATTAATTTCATCCATAACTACGCAGAATAAAAATAATATAAACCCGTACAAGCGCGCCTCGCCGGAACTTAATTTATTATTTAAGGTTATGTTATTTGTTTTGTCAACAACACTAAACTGCTCCAAACTGCTCTAAAACCGTTCGTTTGTTTCTGCTCGATTCTGAGCAATGAATTTGCTCGAACCTGCACTAAACCGTTCTGGTGACGTCACGCTAAAGTGTTCAGAGCAGTTTAGAGCAGGATAAACGAACAGTCCTTATATCGTGGCTTTGCTGTGCCCGCGTATTCCGAAAACAACAGATCTGTGGTCACAACACAGAGAGCATTTCGGTCACCAGAGTTGAGCGTTTGTGATTTCTTTCTTTGGTGATATCTGAAGGAGAACGTTTTCAGACATCGCCCTCACACCTTGCCAGAACTAAGAGATTAGGTATTGAAGAAGTTAAAGCTCTACCTTCCCCGAACAATGTGTGAGCGAGCTGTACAAAACTTCAGAGATCGTCTACAACAGTGTGTTGCTGCTAACGACCGCTATCTTGAGGACATTATTTTTAAAACTGTATAATTGTTAAGTGGTATATACTGTATAATTAAAAAATAAAAACCTTTGTTTTTTATATATACACCCATTAGTTTTTTATCACCCCTCAAAACTGCTTAATCTGTTCTGCCGCACCCCTTACACATAAGCATAAAATTTAACTTCTTACATATCTATAAATCTCGTTTCCTTCTGACGAAATCAAGGACATTTTTAAGCAAGTCATTGAAAGTACCTAACTTTTATAGAATACGTTTATAGAATAGTTTATCCAATTTTGAAACCACACTAATAAAAGCTATACATTTAATTTAGCAAAATAAAAAGTATCCAATTAACAGTCTGTAGCAGTCGTGGTTTCTTAGTTATTTGAAGGAGTTATTATTAGTGAAATAGAAAGCATTTTCACGTACTGTAGGGTCTGTAGGATCTGTAGGATCGAAAATCGTTTAGAAAAATGGTACTTTTCTGCATAGCAACACTATTTTGTACGAGCAACGCATAGTTGATTTTTCAAATACAGAGTACTTCACTTGATTTTCGATATTTTTATATCAATATTTTCAGGAATTAAGAATGCCGCGTGGCGCAGTTGGGTAAGCGCCAGGCTTGCATTAAGCAAGTCTTCGGTTTGAATCCCGCTGGGGTCGAAACTTTTCCGTAGCCTTGGTGATTGGAATCTGGCTCGGTGAGACTATTCATAGTTGGGCACCAAATTAACTGTGCTCTACTCAGAACCACAAACCTAAGAGACAAGGTCAACACATCACCAAGCCACTCCTCACACTTCACACAATGGTTGCTGCGCAAGCACCAAAAGCGCGCTCCAACTCTGTATCCCGAATCCGGAGCAAGTTGAGCATTGTACTGCCAGATACCAACGCATACAGCACCAGCCTCTACACCGCAAGGTAAATGAGGTTACAGATTATACGTACATACATAATACATTTTCAGGAACTTTTCTACAGTTCGTAAAAAATAGCGTGACAGAAAGTTGACAATTTCCTACACTAGCACGATATTATATCGTGCTAGTCATATCGTAACGGCACAAAGTTATTCAAATCACGCCCTGCATAATTGTGTCACAACCGTCACTTTGACGTTTGTCACACAATTCAGCAGACCGTGAATCAAATAATCCAGACGCTTTTGCTTTATTCGTTGTTCTGCTTCCAACGAGCTCTAATGTTTTTATAATTGTACCAATAATAATATAACGATCAATTTTGCAAACGAAATAAAAACAATTCTTAAAAATAGAATTTAGTTTGAGTGGTCGTCTAAAAAATAGTGTTCATAACTCGCCCGAAAGTGCAAATATCTGTGCTCGTGTTTTAGATCCACTCGGGCTTTGCTTCGGTACGCCCTCGTTTGTCTAATCAACACTCGCACGATATTTGCTGCTTTCGACGCTTGTCATGAAAATAACTATTCCATACTCGGTCCGTTGCACGGAAAAAACTACACCTGTTGTACAATATATTATTAATCCACTAGCAGATTTTTACAAAAAAAATCATCCTTCCTTTGGATGATCCAAATAATATCAACAGAGAAGATGGCTTTGAGCTTAGTAAAACGTGGACCCCTGTGATACACGATTTAAAGCATTACAACTACTGTGCGTCATACGGCCACGCCCCACGGATTACGTTGCACTCGGATGACCAACCAGCGTTACGCCACTCCGCGCGCCTGGCACAGAGGAATACAAATAGCTCCAAACCGATCTTCGATTCTTAGTGCGACTTTCACTCTGATGATGCAAGCTGCAAGGTCTTGCGAAACGTTAGTGAATATGGATGCACAAACAGCAAAACGGCCAAATCTGCCTAAGTATCCTCGTTCTCAAGATACTCAAACAACACGAGCCACCAAAGAGCATGGCCATGGCGCGGGTTTTGCTCGACTTCACAAGGTGCAAGGCACATTAAGCCAGAAAATGCTGGGTGTTGATATACAAATACTACGCGGTCTAAGCCGAAATTCTATGCTAAGGAGAATAACTAAAGGACATACAAAGTCAAAATAAAGATGTGCATAAACAAATGCAATTGATTGATGATAAGGTAAATAAAAATCTGGTGTGATACACGCACACAACTTCCTTTTACAGTGATTTTATAATTAGCCAAAAATTTGATTTAAAATGTTTTAAGCATTTGTAAAAAATTTTCAAAAATTACAAATTTTGCAAAAACGGTACAAAATAGAGCGTTAGTTGAAGAGACAAATTTTCTCTAGAATTTTAAGCTGAATTCAAAAATGTAATAATATACCGGGTGTTCTATTTAAAATAAGAGTTAATAAAAAAAAATAGACAAAAAAACAAAAAAAAAACCCATTTAAGAAGTATTCAACTGGAAAATCACCTATCTCACATCAATACACATTCAAAATGTAATAAAAATGTAAAGTTTAAAAAAAATCGTTAGAGCCGTTTTTGAAAAAATCGAAAAAAAAACTGAAAAATCACAGGAGTAAACACCTACTTCCGGTTATGCGATTTTTTTCAAAAGCTTGCTGTCTCATACATAGTACACAAAACTTATATATGAAGTTTCAACGCCATACCGCTTTTTGTTTTTGAGATATGCTGTTCACAGACAGACACACAGACAGACACACAGACCAATGAAAAAAAATATGTTTTTTGGGATCAGGGGACTCTAAAACGTGAAAATCTGTTGAAAACTCAATTTCGAATTTTTGGGGTGAATCCAATACTTCCTTTATTGTAAAAGGAAGTAAAAATCAAGCTGAAATGCAAGAAGAAATTAATAATAACGTAAGCAGAGTTAATGTGTTAAACGAAAATCATTTAACAAAGATTAAAGAGGTAGAAGATACATTGAAAAGAATGCAAGATGGGACGAAAATGTTAAATAGTAGCCAAAGAAGTAATGATATTGGAATACAAACAGACATGTTGCCAATATTTGAAGGAAGACCTGGAGAACAACCTATGAGTTATCTTGTAAAATTAGATGATATCATGAAGTCGACACATGATGAGAATAAAAGGTTACAAGTAATTAACATGACGTTAAGAAAATGCAGATACATGGCACAGTATTGTGAAACCAAAATATAAGAATTACGATGAATTTAGAAAGTTATTCATAGATCAATACTGGAGCAATGCACATCAAGCTCGATTGAGAACTCAGTTAACAACAGGTAGATATTGGGAAAGAGGTAGCACACGTGAAATGTATGTGATACAAAAATTTAATAGAGCACAACAGTTGACTCCAACTTTAGCTGAAGAAGAAATTATCCAACATTTGTCCAGACATTTAGAATGTGAAATTACAAGAGCAGTAGCTGTACAAAAAATTAAAACATTAAAAGATTTTTTAGAAATAGTCAGGAACTATGACATGGCTATTGGAAATAATAATAGAGAAAGTAACAGGAGAGAAAATCAGAATTTTCAAACTTCTAGTAAAAAGAAATATGAGGAAACTCAACAAAGTAAATTTAATTTTGGCCGTAATAACTATAATAATTTTATAACGGGAGAGAGGAATTTTAATGATAATTATAATAGGAATTTGGACAGATGGAGGAATAATAGATATAATAATGATAACCAAGGAATAAACTACCAGTATAGAACAGAATATAATAACCAGGATAGAAAAAGATACAATACTCTAATTGAAGACTAAAATAAGGAAAAAATGAATCAAGAGGATGGAACAAGTAAATATCCTAGGCGTCAATACATAAATACAATATACGACAGAGGAAAATATATGCGAGAAAATCACATAGAAGGAGGGTTTGGAAGATTCCTGAGAAGATAAAAAAAAACTTCAATTTTAAATAGTTTATAGAAGAACCACACGTATTTTAACAATAGTTACGAAAATAATGGAGAATTTTTACTGGAAGAGGAAGAAGAAGTACAACAGATTTCAACATTACCATTTTTAAAAGTTAATTTAAATAATATTGAATATTTAGCTTTGATTGATAGCGGTGCAATGGCTTCCTTAATAAATGAAAAGATAATTTAGATGTTCTGAATAAGAATATTATAAAAGTAAATAAAATAGATTTGCTATCTGCTACTAAAAGAAAAATATCAACAACAAACTGAATATTAAATGTTAAAATAATTATTAATCAATGGGAAGGTGTTGTTAGATTGTTTATAGTAAAAGACCTAAGCGTGAATATGGTGTTAGGAATTGACATTATTCAGCAGTTGGGGATAAATATTGATGGAGCACAAAGGTGTATTCATTTAAAGGGGTTAATTAAATCTTGGGCCTGTACCAGTAGAGTCAGCCAAGACGATAAGTGTTGCCAATTAGATACAATTGGAGACATGATGAAATATAAAGAAGGTATAATTATTAATAATAATATAATAGATGATATTGAAAATAAATATGAGAATAAGGGATTATTGCTGAATGAATTAAAAATACGTGAGAAGAATAAACAATTTGAAGGCCAAATATTACAAATAATTTATAGAAATAAACAGATTATTAATGAAGAAGTAGGTCAAGCATAGAAATACATTCATAAGTTACAGGTTGACGAATCAGAAAGTTTTAATAGCAAATGGTATCCTATACCATATGCATTAAGAGAACAGGTTAGGAAGGAAATACATAAAATGGTAACAGATGGAGTAATAAAAACTTCAAAGAGTAATTTTATTAATCCTTTAGTGGTAGTTAAAAAACGTGACGGTTCTCTTCGTTTATGTTTAGATGCACCCAGAATAAATTAATCAAATAACAAAACCACAATACGAATCTCCACAAACTATAGATGGATTATTAAGTAGAATTTGGAATAAACAAATACTTACGAAATTAGATTTGAAAAACTAATTTTGGATTATTCCATTACATGAAGAGTCGAGAAAATACACAGGATTCAGTATTGATGGGGAGATTTTTCAATCTAAAGTGGTACCATTTGGGTTATCAACGTCTTGTGCAGCGCTGGTAAGAGCAATGCAGAAGATATTAAACCAATTTGATAGCTTTTGTGTGCATTACGTTGATGATATTTTATTGTTTTCTGAAAACGAACAACAACATTTAAAACACTTAGCAATTATAATTGAAACATTAAATAAAAATGGATTAAAATTGAACATATCAAAATGTGAATTTATGCAGGAAAAAGTAACGTATTAGGGATACGAGATAAGTAAAAATGGAGTAACCATAAATGAGAAACTTCTTGAGGAAATTAAGAATTTACTTCGTCCATCGAATTTTAGAAAATTAAGAGGATTATTAGGTGTTTTCAATTACTATAAAAGGTTCATAAGTAACTACTCAGAGTTGACGTTAGCTTTAGTTTAATTATTAAGAAAGGATGTTAAATGGTCATGGAATGAAGAAAGAGAATAAGCATTGAATACCATCAAACGGAGGTTTCATGAAGGGTTATTACTGAAATATCCGAATTTTGAAGAAAAGTTTATACTTCGTACAGACGCATCTGATCAAGCAATTGCAGCAGAACTAACACAAATACAAGATGGGATAGAAGTACCAATATGTTTTATTTCAAGAATATTAAAAGGGTATGAAATTCGATATATCATAGCTGAGAAAGAAATGTTGGCAATCATATTTGCTATTAATAAACTAAAATTTTATTTAACAGGGAACAAATTTGATATTGAAACGGATAATTCAGCAATTTCGTTTTGGAAAAATAAAACTTTTCATAATGATAGGTTATACAGATGGGCATTGTATTTACAACAAGATGAATTTGATATTAAACATAGGCCAGGAAAGTTAAATGTAGTTGCAGATTTCTTAAGTAGAAAGGATGTACCTAATTATGAGAAACCAAAACAAATCTTAATTGGAATTGAGAAAATTTATAAGGAAGGAAGGTTATCAAAACAAGAGATTCAAATTAAACAGACAGTAGAAAAAATTCAAGAATTAAAAACTTTAGTACAGTAGAACTCCAATTATCCGAATTAATGGGGACCGGGGCCCATTCGGATAATGAAATATTCGGATAATCGGATTTTTTTTAAAAAATTGCCACTGGAGAGAATAAAAGCTACGTTTTGATATTGCACTATTTTTTTATTGAATTAAATGAAAGAAACATGAAATTTTCACATGTTTTAAATATAAATAAAATGTACTTATGTACAAGTTTAGAAATAAAAATCATTGTTTTTTAAACATCTCCGTTAATGTAAGCTGTTTTGCGGTCTTCAACCGTTTTCGGGCAGCCAGGTCACGCATTCGCTTGACGGTGAGCAGTTGCAAGTGGTCACACTCGGGCTGACGCTCCATCCACTTCAAAGCAGTCTCGAGGCCGGCAAATGCTTCACTAGCTGATGGTCCAGCGTCTACTTCAACATCAGCAGAAAGTTCTTCTTCCACTTCCACTTCAACATCTTCTCTCACACTTACAACAATTTCATCGTCATTGAGAATTTGAAAACCAGGGTCAGACGTGTCACAAGCCATCCACTCTCCTACATCTTCAGCACTTACTTCTGTACAACCAGGAATTTTTACAATCATTTTTCTTATTTCCTCTAGTGACAACGCATCTTCATCATCATCATCCTCTCCATATTCTTGTTTCTCATTTTCTTCAGATTCTTTTTTTTTGTTCTTCTCAGACGGTAGGCCTTTCAGTTTATTCCACGCACGTCTTAGCGTCACTGCCGTAACCAAACTCCAAGCTTCCGCTACCATGTAACAGCAGTCCTTTAAATTTATTTTGCTATGATTTGCCAAAACCAATTCTTCATCTTCAGCACCTTCGATCAGCAGTTTTCTCAGCAGTTGCCTTCTGTAATGGCGCTTCATTGTTTCAATAACAGACTGGTCCATGGGTTGCAGCAAACTTGTAACATTGGGAGGCAAAAACGTCGTTTTAAACTGCCCATTCTCTCTTTCCAACAGTTCTGCTGTAGGATGAGTGGGTGCGTTATCAACAATTAAAAGCACCTTACTGTCTTCTTTTCCCACCGATTTTTGGTGCTTTTTCACTTCAGGAATAAACACTTCATCATACCATTCGGTAAACAAAGCTGCAGTCATCCAGGCCTTGGGTTGACTTTTGTAGAAGAGTGGAAGTTTTTTTACGTTTTTAAATGCTCTTGGATTTCTTGATTTTCCTATCAAAAGAAGTGGCAGTTTATGATTTCCAGTGGAGTTGGCACAGTTAAGCACTGTAACACGTTCTTTACTGACCTTATGTCCAGGGGCACTAGATTCCCTTTTAGAAGCCAAAGTGGTTTTTGGTAATGCTTTCCAAACAAGGCCAGTTTCATCGGCATTATAAACAAACTCCGGATCATAGGATTCTGATGCAGTTTTAAATTTTTCAATAAAATTTTCAGCAGCTGCAGAGTCTGCTGAAAGCTTCTCACCAGCCAAATCTAACTCGCGTACACCATGCCTGAATTTAAAATTCCTTAGCCAGCCGTTACTAGCCTTAAAAGATGAATAACCAAGCTTTTCTGCTAAGATTTTGGCTTTTTCACAAAGGATTGGACCTGAAATCGGATTTCCCATAGAACGTTGCTGCAAAAACCATTTAAACACGGCATCTTCCAAATTTTTGTTGGTTGCTGTCTTCATTGTTTTCCTGGAGGAACTTCCATCTTCATTTTCAAGCACCGAAACAAAGTTTAAAAGTGTTGACTTACTGTTTTTAATGTCAGAAATTGTTGCTTGTCCAACACCATAAATCTCAGACAACTTCTTACCCGTTACACCTTTATCGAGTTGCTCTATAATTTTCAGTTTGTCCGCTAACGATAGCACAACACGTTTTCTTTTCGAAGCCATGATATAAAAACAATACAGTATTGTACACGCACAAACAAAAGTTACATAAGCCGTAGCGAAAGAGTAGCGTCCTCGAGCAAGGTCAATAGCACACTGGCTAATCAAAACAAACAATGACAGGTGCGCCGTGACTGCAATGCGCCGGAACTTGTCTTAACTTGCCGTTGTGCCTACACTGACTTCGCGGAGGGAAGGTCGCTCCGTCTTAATTTTCTTCTGAAATTCTAAAAGCGATTCGGATAATCGGCGATTCGGTTAGTCGGAGTTCGGATAATTGGAGTTCTACTGTATTACAAAGTTAAGATAATAATTATAAAGGGTATCAAATAAAAAAAAAATTATTGGTAAAAGTCATAAAAAATTAAGAATTGATAGTTTTGAATAAAGAAGCTATGTTAGAAGTTGTTGAGGAAATTCATACAATATTTGGACATTGTTGGACAAGGAAAACTTGGTTAATGTTTAGGAAATGTTTTTATACGAAAAATGATATCAGATTAATTAAACAATTAATTCAAACTTATCAAATTTGTCAATTTGCAAAGGAAAAGAATTTTAAAAATCAGAATATTGTTAAAAGTATTAGGGTAAACGAACCGATGGAACTGGTAGCTATTGATTACTTGTCGAATCTAGTTACAGGACAATATGGGTACAAGCATATTTTGATTATGGTAGATGCATTTTCTAAATTTATAAAACTATACCCAGCGAAATACTGTAATACTAAAGATGTGATTAAGTCAATTGAAAATTTTTAAGAACAAGTAGGTAAACCAAGAAATATTTTGGCAGATAATGCAACATATTTTAGAAATGCAAGATTATTGAATGATTTAGATAAAAAGGGAATAAAGGTTTGTTTTTGTAGTATAAGACATCCACAAAGTAATATTGCAGAAAGGTACATTAAAGAGGTAATTAAATATTTAAGGATACTCACACATGAACATCATAATAAATGGGTACAATATTTGCCAGATGTGGAAAGTTTTATAAATAATGTTTCAAATACAGCGACAGAGATTAGTCTTTATGCAAACAAATAATTCCAGCTAGACCATGGAGAAGAGAACAAAGTAACGTAGAAGTAATGCAGTTGTTAGAAACAGTTAGAAGTAGATTGAAAATAATTAACGACAGATACGAAAGGACGCAAAATAAGAAGATATTAAAACGGGTACAATTTAAAATAGGGGATTTAGTAATTGTAAAGAAACTCAGAGCAGCAAACAGGAAAGAAAATAAATGTGCAAAACTGTTATGTGCATATGAAGGACCATATAAAATACATCAAATATTTAATACTAATAACACTTATGCACTAATAAATGAAAGAGATGGGAGAATAAGAGGAAGATTTCATATTTCAATGATTTATCCATTCAAAATGTAAAATAATGAGATGAAAAAGGTTGTTGTTTGTTGGAAAGATTTAATACGTTGTTTCCATAGTGATTTTAAATAGATAGATCTAAATAGATATTAATTGTTATTAAATTAGATACTAGAATTGGCATGGGGTATAAACAAGTTATTAATTAAAAGAAATTCAGAAAAGAGATTTCAAATAAAACTAGTTTATTTAAATATTTTTCTTAATTGAGGAATTTATGTTATGATACATGATGCAGTATAATAAATCATAAGAAAGAAATATTAAAAAACTAATAAATTTGGAAAGTTACAATAATTAGATCTTGATGGGTGTACAATTTCGAATATGAATAATGAAAGTAATTGATACAATGAAAGGAGCCATTTGATAGTGCTATATTAAATGAATTAAATAACTTCATGGTTGTAGTAAATGCTAATAAAGAATAAACCAAGGTAACGTTAGACAAATGTATTGGTTAATAATAATCAGAAGGAATATTATGTAATTGTATTATTTTAAAATATAGGAAGTGTGCACTAAGAACTGTATCTAATAGGGATATCAATTTGTTTAAGTAGTTACTAAAACAACTCATGAAAAATGCATACATGTAATTTTGAAAGGAAGAATTTCGTTAAATAAAACTACAAATTATGCCTTAATTAGTGTTATTTTTGGTATATACAAATTAAAAAGGGCTATAAACTATACTACGTGGTGTGATAGGCGAAAATGTAAAATGTAATTCATGGAGACATATAATCGGTGAAGAGATTATACAAATACAGTTAATTGGAAATAATGAAAACAGAAGGTTACATTATTTGAAGATATTTGGATTTATTCATACATACAAGATATTATTGGAGGTTCTTACGAGTAACTGATTTGATTTGGATATTTTGTGAGTATAACAAGAGACATCGGACAATATGCAAAAAGGGAACAAAGTTAGATTTGGAACATCATAATATAGCAACTTACCAAGAGTTAGTTCGTGTGGTAGTGACATTCAGGAGGAACAAGGACTGGATTTTTGGGAGCAGAGGAGTTGATTTGACGGGACGAATGCAGTTGAAAGGATTCACAGATCCTCATAGGTGTTGCTGGTTGTGAAGTGGGCAGTAGGTGTTGTGGTCTATGGACGTCAGGATCCGGTATTTGTTGCAAGTTGCTGTGAAAGTTAAAGCAGTTATCAAGGTTTGTGTAGATAAGTTGAGAGAAAGCATTTTGAATAACTGTCAATAAAAGAAAGTGATAATATAAAGTTCATATAGTACTTACATAAGTGAATTGAATAATAAATGTGTTTATATAAGATACAATTGTCAATTACCTGGTTTGATGAATTTTAAAAGTCAAGTTTAACGTTATATGTCATTGATAGTCAAATAATTTTAAAAATACAATATTAAAAGCATCAATTAATAGAGAACTAGATTTTGGCGAACCCACCCTGAAAATAAGAGCTCTCGATTTAAAAGCAATTATTGTTTGACATTTAAGACATTGCATTAAGTAAGGCATAGTTCAACTGGTGAGCTATAGCACAATTTTTGGCTAGCATAACGTGGAGCTGATATAGTCAATAAGTAGGTACATAAATATAAAGTAGCACAACGTTGTGCATTACATAACATTATTGATGCAGCCCAACGTGGCGCTTATACAGCCATTGCAATATATATGAGTAATACATGCCTCGGTGATTCTTTCTTTTAGCTCTAAAATCGTATACAGGTGTTTTAAATACTGAATTTTTTAGAAGTAGAAATAAAAAGTAATCCAAAAGAGCGAGATCACAAGATCTGGGTGGCCAAAGAACTTTTGAAATTAATCCGTCATCAAAGAACTGCTGTAGATGTTCCAACGTGGTTCCAGCTACATGAGGTGTTGCGTTACCTTGTTTCAAGTATCCTTGTCGAATTTCATCGTCATGGAGCTGATTCACAAATTCTTCAAGAATGTTATTTTGATATCTTTCGGCATTTATTGTATCTTTAGAGAATATTGGTCCGATAATTCTCCGGCGAGAGCACGCTACCCAAACGCCTATTTTAGGGCAATGCAAAGAAGCTTCGCGAAAGAAATGTAGATTATCAGCGCTCCATAAGCGCATTACTTGTGAATTAATGTAGCCATTTAAGTAAAACCACGACTTATCAGAAAAAAGTTAAATCCAAAACATTATTATATAAATGTTGCAAAAACCAGCTACAGTATAAAATTATCTTATTGTAATCTAGAGGTAAGAGTTCTTGATACATTTGTAGCTTGTATAGATGCATATTTAAATCTTTTTTAAGAATTGTATGACAAGTACCACAATTCAAATTTACTTCTTGAGCAAGCCTTCGGATTGATGTGGAGGGTTCGTTTTGCATTCGATTTTGGACATCTGCAATTTGTTCCGCAGTTCCCACACATGGTCTACCACTTCTTGGTCTGTCTGCTACACTACCAATTTTCCTCAAAGCAGCTACAGTATGTCGTACTTGATAAAAAGAGTCCGTTGATAATATTTCAACGTTAGGAAATCTTTCTCTAAATTAGTTTAAACAAGCATGTGCAGAGTACTGCCAATTACCATTGTCCATTTCGAAAATATGGTTCTATTATAAATATTTTATGTTCTGGTAACATTTTAAAATAAATTATTCTGAAATTATTAACAAAAAATTATTACATAATAACAAATGTCAAATGACAGCTTCTAATTTTCTGGTGTTATAACGTATGTCCCATAAGTTTTGAGAAACAAATATTAACAGCTATATTTTATGTTGCTTTAATTTTATATTAAAGTCAGCTACAAGTAATTAAGAAAATAATCAGTTTTACTTCTTTCAATATTAACTCTACGCACGTAGACTGAACAAGCCGGGCCCCACACATTGTGATCAATAGGTACACACACAATTTGTGCACTTAGCCATGTTCGATTTACAATCCTTGAGATTATGGTAATCTCCACATTTTGGGCAAACTGCCTTCCTTTTACAATCCTTAGCTTTGTGATTAAACATGTTAAACACAAAGCACCGCTGAACATCAAATTCATCATAAATTGCACATCTGTCCTATCCAATATTTATCTTTGTTTGCACCATTAATTTCTGAAATAGCTGCCCACTTACTTCTGCTTTCACATAATATCTCGTGCCCCATTTATATTATACTGCACTATACTCGAGCCGCCGAACAGATAGAGTGGAGCAGGCAACCCAAATAACATATTACAAAGGTCACTTGATAATATTTTAATTATAATCCCGACACTGTAAACGGTATAAGGGTACAGATTATGTATGTACGAGTATGTATGTATGTACTAAAAGGATCGGAGATGTCGACCCGTATAACTAGAACTAATTTCAATAATTGTCATTAAATAACTTTTTGAGGTTATGATGCAAATAGAAATGTCGACCAATTTAAACGTCAAGCTTGACATTTGTGCACTTATAATTGAAATGTTTAGGCCTGTAGCCTGTCTCTTCCTAAATCTCATTATTGGCTGCGGCGTCGAAACCAAAACACGTTGCCCGTGATTTGATTAAGTTTTTAACGTTTTTCTTTGGAGTTCCTTTATTTAACCATTTACAAGGACTAAATTGTGCATCTCTACTGCTGTTTTCACAGTTACATGCAAGTATAAAATATTGACTTGTAAAGGAGTCTCTTAAGGAAATTTTAATTATTCATAGAGCTGCCTGCACTATGGGTAACCGTAAGAAACTAATTCGTAGTCAAAAACGTGAAAGAATCTATAGCGACTATTGCAATTTTTCTCAGTCGTTTTGCAAGAATGAATGACTAAAGCAACCGATGTTGGCCTAAATACAATTAAGCGAATTGTTAAAGGAGCCTAACAAAGTGGCGGAAGAAAATTTACATCTCCAAGAAAACAAATTACTAAACTTACACCAGGTAATCTGTCGATCAATATAAAGATGAAGTAATCCCAAGTGTGATCTATAACTTTGCCATAAAAAGAGACCTACAATGAAAGCTGTATTGGAAGTCGAACAAAATGAGAAAAGGGGGTATTAATTTCACTGAGAAATTACATTCCTAAGGCGATTAGCACATAAAATGGGTTTTCAATAAAAAAAATGTCAAGACAATAGGCACACGTTCTAATAGAGAAGAGAGAAATTCCAGCAAATTGTGTTGAATTCTTAAGATAAAATATAAAGCCGAATGCTGAAATATTGTGTACACTGATGAAACGTACTTGCATAGCTTCCATACTGTTCTAAATGTTGTGATGATGGTACCAACAATTGTTTAAAATCTCCCGTCAGTAAAGGGGAAGGATTGACTATTCTTCATGCAGCTAACGATTGAATAAAAAAATAAAAATTATTGTATATTCTTCCAATTAGTTTTAATACTTTAAGTATTCCTGAAAAGTGACTGTATAGGACTTAATTTAAAGAAACATTAGCACAGTTGTACTGTTCTTAAATAAAGAGAGGCAATATTCAAAAAAATTGAAAAAATATTAATTTTTTGAATAGAAGGCCATGCTTTTGAATCTGAGCATAACTTTTCATTCTAAACAATTAATTCTTATAAAACTTTTTTGTATTTTTAAAAATAAGGGTACGTTACTCTTAAGAGAAATTTATGTTTTTGACCCTCCCCTGTATACTACGCAATATTTCGGTCATTTGGTTTTTGATTTTAGGTTTTGAAGCCATGCAGAGCATTTCATAAAAAAAAATTTTCTGAGAAACCAATAATGAAAAAGTTTCCCATTTGTAGGGAACTTTATGGGACACACTGTATATACTAGAACGCGCGTAGCCAGCCTACGTCTGGCTGCGTTTGGCGGCGCCACGTGCTTACGGTCGGCATGTGCTCTTACAGAAACCTGCGCTTATAGAAACCGATATAGCAAGCGCGCGTGTAGTAGTAGTATGCAGGCCCTCATGCTGCGTGTGCCGGCGCCACTTGTGCTTACGGTCTGGACGGCCGGCGGCATCGGCTCTTATAATATAAGATTACTTACTATATTGCTAGCGGCTATGAGTTGCTGGGTTACGAAAGAAGTGAGATAGACAACCAACCCTTCAATGTATGTATATTGTGAGCTGTGCGCAAGCGCGTCGGCGTCGTCCACGCGATGGGGTCAAGTTTAAAATTCGCTTCTAAAGGCCGAGTTCGAAATCTCAGGCATGCGCATGAGACGCGTTATACTCAAAGTGAGACTATGTCGGCGCCATAATGTTTTCGGCCGTTCCCAGGCCCTGCCAGCAATATATGTATAATACATATATGGTTTACACTTTATTCTGGTTTCATCTATAACTGCTTCAAAAGTACTGAGAAGCTCGGGTGATAGGCTGCTCCACAATTTACACATACCACAGCTTTATATTTAACTTTTCTGCAGCATCTATAGAAAGTTGTAGAACCGTTTTTATCCTCATATTCACGTTCCACCATCTTACGACAGGATTGCAATGACACAGACTGCTTTTAGCAATATATTTTTTATAATACTCTGATTGTTACCAACAAGGTCACCTCCGTTTGATTTATTTTCTAGAATAACATATACGTTATTTTTGTGACAGATTCCTTCCCCAAATAACTTATTTGCCCTGAATATAGAACCAAAGCCAAACTCACTTTTGCCAGATGGACATGAAATGTTACACTTTGGTGAGAATCGCTAATGTCAATATAAAAATGATTTTATGACGATCCCTCTTGATTGCAATGCAGTTTTTTAAAGTAAAAAATGTAACAGTTTCATTCGCGTAAGGCAGCCGTCGAAGGGGTGATGCTAACCACATCACCCAGTACTCCGTTAACGGTGTGCCAGATTGACAGGGTTTCGAAAAGAGATACTTCGGCGAACCTGACTTGCCTTGGCTCGGGCCATGTTCCTCCATGGAATAAAGTGCCCGAACTTTACTTACCATGCATTGAAATCTTTAATTTAACAGAACGTGACGTTTCTAAATGTAGTATTTGATTGAAGCAAAGAACTGAAGATTTTCACTTAAAGCAGAACGCATCTGTAGAACAAAAACTGATGGAATTGTGTCATAGAAGAGCAGAGGTGCATTGAAGATGACGTTGAAGTTACAGCCACTTTTATTGATCGAGCAATTATTTAAAGCTTTACAACAACTTATAAGATAGCAGAGAATTAGTATTTACAAAAATCTAATAAAGAAAACGAGAACATTGATAAAAGTATGGCTGACTTCGCAAACGGTGCATTATTCATAGACAAGATGCATATGAAATTATTCAAAGAAAGCAGTACAAGTGTTAAGCAGTGCAGTAGACAAAGTAAAAATTGTAATAAATATTTGCTTGCTTCTCAAACCGTTTTATATCAGGATGAATGATTATGTATGTATATGTATTATCGGTAACCTCATTTTACCTTGCGGTGTAGCGGCTGGTGCTTTATATTCTTGCGTCTGGTGGTACAGTGCTTAATTTGCTTCGGATTCGGGTTACAAAGTTGAAGCGCGCCTTTTGTGCTTACGCAGCATCCATTGTGTGTCATAGTTATGTGTTGACCTTGTTACTCTATCTCGTACTTCTTTGGTCTTGAGTAGAGCACAGTTTATTTCAGGGCTGTAGAGTCGGAGTCGGATCGGGAGTCGGAGTCGAGGAGTCGGAACTTTTAGGGTGGAGTCAGAGTCCGTATAAATTACCCGACTCCGACTCCTACTTATCAATTTTTTTTAATAAAAACGCCGAAAGCTATCAAACTACAGGGACCGGCAGAAACACATTAAACATTTTAACGTGCAATATCCCACTAAGGTTTTTATCAATACAAATGTGATGACTATTATTAGATTAAGTAGGATCAGGAGTTTTGTTTTAATGTTTAAGTAATATGTCAAAATGCGTTTTAATGTGCAAGAGCGAGCTTATCGTGTTGAGTTATTTCTTAGGACCAAATCAATAATAACTGTGTAATGTGCGTTCAGAAGACAATTCAACAGGCGGCAGGATGTTCCATCGTACTTGACAATAAGACGATGGGTTCAGAAGTTTAGAGAATTCGGTTCACTTTGTAATAAAAAGCCACCGGGAGCTCCACGAAATTAAGGGTATTAGGCAAAATATACCAGAAAAAGTTATGCAAGATTTTGTTCGACGCATTAACGAATGTTCTGAAGAAAAAGGTGGACATCTCAGGCACTCGATATTTAAATAAATAAACTCCCAAGTTTTGTGAACATACTCATGTTTTCGTTTTTTTGGTTATTACACTGTATAAAGAAAAAAATTGTAAATAAAATGTTTAATATGTTTCTGCCGCTCCCTGTATTTGAACGACTGTAGTACTGGCTATTTGAAGACAGACTCAGGGTTAATAAAAATCGATTTTTCTTTATTTATGTTAGTTTAGGAAAATGCACGTGCACTACTATAATATGTTAATTCATAGATCCATGAGTGTGCAGAGTGTGTTCTAGAATTAGTGTGATCACCGCTTGTAAATTTAAATTCCTGCCAAACTATTTAAAAAATGCCGACTTTGTCCTTGTACAGCGTAGTAGACGGTTTTTCTATATCTTACCAATAACTGTCTTATGTAATTAACAATAAAATAAGCATAGTACGTATTATTACTATTATTGGTATTATGTCTAATTTCTAACTTTCATAGTGCACCTTATTTTTATGTTTTAACTGTTTCAAAATGTATTTTAAAAGTTAAACCAGTTTCAGCATTTTGTTATATTGTTACTGTTCATGGTGTTTTTGTTTAATTGACAATATTTGAAGGGCACTTCTTTGGTGTATTTTGTTTGTTGATTTGGCAAAATATAAAAAATGTTATTTAAATCAATGATTTTGATAATTAAATTCCTCCATTAAATTCATAATTTTAATCAAATAATTTAAATCTGCTCAACCCTGCTCAGACGTCGGACTATTTGAATTTCCTATGACTCAGTAATCTTGTATTATGTAGGCAGGTAGTAAATGACCCCTTAAGAAAATAATCTACTACGGAATGTAGTTAGTACTGTTAGTTTAGTAGGCAGGTAAGAAACTGTCTTGTTATAACAATGGCGTTTAATTTTATCCTTTTCCTCATTTCCGTTTTTCTAACTTCTCTGTGTATTTGTACGTGAAATCAGTACGTTGCTGGAAACCGTGAATGCAATATTTGTAAATATAAAATTTATTATAATCAACCACATTCCGCAAAACTTGTGAAATTCGTTATGAGCCAGTAAAGTTTATCAGGTAGATGAAAAGGAATGGGGGGGGGGGCATCAATATTCTAGTACTGTCGGAGTCGGATTCAGACTACTAAAATATCAGGAGTCGGATTCAGATTTTTTGTGATCGACTCCACAGCCCTGGTTTATTTGGTACCCAACTGTGAATGGTCTCACCGAGCCCGATTCCAATCGCCAAGGCTGTGGAAAAATGCAGCCCCCATGGGATTCAACCGGACAACTTACTTAATGCAAGCCTAGCATCTTCCAAACTGGGCTACCCGGCTACATGAATTATTAATAAACTAAAAGAAAATACCTGATTTACATACAATATGCAACTTCTGTTTTCATTTGTATACCACATCGTTCAGTTGTAAATACGGTTTCAATCATTACACCCTACCTTTTTGTGATGACAATTCTTGTGCTTACTTAAATCTTTCTTTATTATGGTTGACTTTATTTTTTATTTAAAACTGTTCGATTTCGTAACTGCTCAAATTTACCTGGTAGACTCTAGTTTGTTTCATCTTAAATTTAGTCGCAGTCGTGCTGTGACAGTGAAACAGTTAAGACGTATTGTGCAGTGCTCTGACCTCGGAAATTGCAGTGTAGCAGTTTTATGCTGCGTGTGTTGTTTGATGTAGGTCAGTGGACGAAATACTATATGATGAAAATGCGATAAAATTCCAACGAAGGTTGGCCTAAACAGCAAAAAATGTACAAACAGCCGTCGAGGCCGTCGACACCTAAAGAAGCCCAAGAAAACCAGGTCGCAGAGGAAGCAAATTACTACAAAGCATGGGCAACCGAAAAAACAGCTAGGGAACGATTAGAGTTAAAGCTAACTGAACTAGTTTTACAGATGACTGAACTGAAAAATCAAACACCTAAAATAACACCTAATACACAGGCGTTAGAGAACGGAATCATACTGAATTTACAGACACAATTAAAGGACGCCTTGGTCGAAATCAAAGCACTCAGAGAGCAGCTAGCAATACTGCAGGCCAAGCCTGATAACAAAAAGTATAGTCCAGTAAATTCGGATGATGAGGAAGCACTCGTTTCTAGGGAAACAGATTGGCTTATAAAAGGAAATAAGCGCAACAAGAAAAGGAAAGCAGAGGAATCACCAGAAAAATTAGAAAACAGCCCAAAAGCGGAACCAGCAAAATTAGGTAAAACTGCAAAACCGGCAAAGCCACCACTAATTATAATAAGCAATGTACAAAACTATAATGAGATTAAAGCTAAATTGTAATTTAATAAATTCAACTGTAATACCAGTATGATGAACAATAAACAGGTCAAAGTGAACGTTAGTACTGAACCGGAATACAGGGAGCTAACATCATTAATAAATAAAACTGATCTGGAGTGGCATACATATGAAAACAAAGCCATCAAAAAAACAATAGAGAAAAATAAGAAAAAATACATCCATTTGCCATTATATATGCTGGAGTTCCATAACACCGATGACATAAATAAAATATTTGCAATACAATATCTAAACCACATGAAGGTAAAAATTGAAGCAATAAGAAGCAATAAACTCATACCGCAATGCAAAAAATGCCAAAGATATGGGCATACCCAAACATTTTGCAAACGTACCCCCACCTGCGTAAAATGCGCAGGTAATCACTTGTCAGCGACATGCACTCAGGAAAATGATACTCCTGCAAAGTGCACAAACTGCTCTGAAGCCCATCCTGCCAACTACAGGGGATGCATAGTGGCGAAAGAACTGCAAAGAAGAAGGTTTAACGCTTTAAAGACAAAAAATGCAACAAAACCTCGCCCAAGGACATTCGTCTCTAATAAGACCCAAGCTGGCGTATCATATGCACAAGCAGCACAGAGTCAGAAGGAAGAACCTACTCCCTCTACATCTAAAGCTGAACCATCCATAATGCAAATGCTGCAAGATGTGATGAAATCTATAAATCAAGTAAATAACCGACTTGATAAACTAGAAGCCAGACACACTGGTGCCATCCCTAAACAGAAATAAAATCATGGACCAACGAGACCTACGGATTGCCATATGGAATGCCAACGGCATTCTCAACAAAAAACACTCTTTGGAAGTTTTCCTCAATTCCCAGAACATAGATGTGTGTCTCATCTCAGAGACACACATGACCACCCAGTCATATTTAAAGATAAGAGGATACAAAACTTACCATACAATCCATCCGGATAACCAAGCAAAGGGTGGAAGTGCGATTGTCATCAAGGAATTCCTTAACCACTTTGAAGAATGCCACCTACAACGTGTTGACATTCAACTTAGGTAACGTAGTAGGGATAAAGTCCACCAAACAAAAGCTCACAGTAGGAGCGGTCTACTGTCCACCTAGGCATAATCTTCAACAAGACTATAAAACTCTTCTTCAACATCCAGGAGAAAGATACATCATAGATGGTGACTTAAATGCCAAACATGTTGACTGGGGGTCACGATTAACCACCACCAAGAGTAGCGAGTTGAGAAAGGCTGTTCGGGAAGCAGGATGCAATTTCCATTCCACAGGTAAGCCCACGTACTGGCCAACTGACACTAATAAAATTCCAGACATGCTGGATTTCTTCATATCACGCAAAGTTTCACCCAACTTCATGGAGCTCGATGAAAACTTTGACCTGGAATTTGCTCACTTAGCAGTCATCATGACTCTGAGCGAGAAGATAATAAAAAAGGAAACTCGACCAGCACTAGTGAATAAAACTACAGACTGGGAAAGTTTTAAAATGGACCTACAGAAAAATATCAATCTAGGTACGTGTTAGCCTAAAAACAAGCAAAGAACTAGAAGCTGAAACTGAAAACTTAATCAAGCTCATACAGGCAGCAGCATATAACAACACAAGGGAAATTACGCACAAAGCCAAAGGTGTAAATTACCCAATAGAAATCAGAGAAATAGTCGAGGAAAAAAGAAGAGCTAGAAGAAAATGGCAACAATCACGAGATCCGTTAGACAAAACCATTCTTAATAATAAAACATAACAACTTAAAAGAGAGATACAAAAGCTAAAAGAAGACACCATCAATTCGTACCTGGGAAAACTAACGGCGAATGAAGAAACAGACCTATATCGTCAATACCACCAATTAAAAAAGAAAATGGCCCATGGGCCAAAAACAACAAACAAAAAGCGGACTTGTTCGCCGAGCATTTGGCAGACATCTTCACATCTAATGAAACATAAACTAATAATACTCTGACCACTTTTGTTAATCTAAGAACAGAAAATATCACCCCTGTCACTCCAAATGAGGTAGCTAAGGAAATAATAATAAACCTAAATTCAAAGAAAGCGCCAGGATACGACTTGATCACTGGAGAAATCTTGAAGCAGCTGCCTAGAAAAGGCATAGTCATGCTGACTTACCTCTTCAACGCAGCCCTAAGGCTCCAATATGTTCCTGCCAGCTGGAAGGTTGCAGAAGTGATTATGCTACCTAAACCAGGTAAGCCGCCTAACAATGTTAAGTCCTACAGGCCTATCTCCTTGTTGCCAATTGTGTCGAAATTATTCGAAAAACTGCTTCTCAAAAGACTCAAACCACTCATAGAAAATGATAACTTGATACCAAACTATCAGTTTGGCTTCAGACCAAAACATTCAACAATAGATCAGGTGCACCGTATTACGGATGTAATAGAATGCGCACTGGAAGAAAAGCAAATCTGTTCTGCAGTATTCCTAGATGTGGCCCAGGCCTTTGACAAGGTCTGGCACGAAGGTTTGACACATAAACTTAACAAAATACTCCCAAAGCAATATGTAAAAATACTAACATCCTACATCTCAGACAGACTCTTCAGGATCAAACAGGAAGATGAATACTCGGAACTAAAAGAGATAAAGGCGGGAGTGCCTCAGGGCAGCGTGCTGGGGCCTATCCTGTATCTACTACATACTTGCGATATGCCAAATTTGGAAGGAACCACAGTTGCTACGTTTGCAGGTGACACCGCACTTCTGGCAGTGGACACAGACCAAGACTTAGCCATTGAGAGACTACAAGCAGCCAGCAATACAATACTTGACTGGACTAAGCAATGGAGAATTAAGCTGAATGAGCTCAAATCTACTCACATTAACTTTACAAATAGAAGATTAAACGATCCACCATCTTTAGATATAAATGGTACCATCGTGCCCTACGCGAACAATGCTAAGTACCTAGGCATGACACTAGATGCCAAACTTAGGTGGAAGGAACATGTGAAGAAGAAAGTAAGCAAACTAAGACTAAAATACGGACAACTTTATTGGCTAATTGGGAGAAAATCCAAGCTGTCAATACATAATAAGATCCTAATCTACAATCAGATTCTAAAACCAGTATGGCTATACGGTATACAACTATGGGGTTGCACTAAAGACAGCAATATAAAAAGCATACAGACTTTCCAGAACAAGGTACTACGCAACATAGTAGATGCACCTTGGTATATACGCAATGCTGATTTACACCGAGATCTAAACATCCCTATGGTCAAGGAAGAGATCAAAAGGTATGCTGGCAAACACGAGGCCAGACTACACCTTCATGAAAACATTGAAGCTCTTCAGCTGCTGAACAGACAACATATCGTCCGTAGACTGAAGAGGACCAAACCCTTCGAGCTCGTGTGATTGTATAAGAGCAGAGCATAGTGCGCGAGTGCGAGAGTGCAAATAATAGTCAGGAAAATCTACAGCACATCATTGGATGGACTCTAGTTGATAAGTATTTAGTTTTAAGATTTATCCGACGTAATTTAATGGTTGGTCTTGCAGACCAGTTTTATTAGTGTAAGCACCATAGGTGTTAATAAAAAAAAAACAAAAAATCTTAAATTTGAATTTTAAGTCACCCAGAGCAATTCGGATTACTGTGTAATTATCTAAAACCACAAATAACTGGTAAATATGTATTACAGTATAAAAAATGTACAAATATATACAGTACATAATCAATTAGAATTAAAAGGCAGTTTTATTCAATATTTTACAACACAGAAAGGTTTTGAAACAGATGTATACACAAAAAATTTACATACATTACACTAGAGTATCGACAATATTATGCTTAGGCATAACCATTGGGGTCTGTAGATAATGGAGCTTTATAAAAATGTTAATACAAACGTCAATTTTACAATGGTTAAACCGTTCTATCTCGCCAACGATATAATTTTTCTCAACTTAATTTAATTCGAGAAAGAATAAAAGTGAACTACAGTTTAGTTCATATCAGTTCCTTTACGATTCTTACAGCCTTTATTGCAAAATCCTATACTCTTGGATTTAACACTAATAGCCATTTTACAAATGATATTTTATGTACTAGTGCAAAATAACTAATTAGTACAGTAGTTTTCTGTATGTAGTGGCAGTGGCTTGTATGATTTAGTAATAGAATGAATGCACCTCAATCATCGAACGGATAGAAGAGGTTATAATTATGAATGAACTAATGAAATATGAAATTTGGACTTACCACTCAAAATCTGTGTTAATAATCAACTAGTAATTTACAATACAAGTGCGTAAAGCTACTCTTCAGGCACGAGTGGGGTAGAGTTAAAACGCGAGTGAGTGAGAATTTTTCTTGTGCTGCTTTATATGGGTAAATTGGACATGCATAAGCTTTTCCTCCTGTAGGAATGTCTCCTCATATGTTTAGTTAGACTACCTTTCCTTGCCGCTTTATAATCACATATAGTACACGAATAAGGTTTTCCTCCTGTATGTCTCATCATATGTTCAGTTAAATTGCCTTTCTTTGCCGCTTTATAATCACAGATAGAACACGAATAAGGTTTTTCTCCTGTATGTATCCTCATATGTTCAGTAAAATTATATTTTATTGCCGTTTTATAATCACATATAGAACAAGAATAAGGTTTCTCTCCTATATGGGTCATCATATGTTTAGTCAAAATGCCTTTATCTGATAATTTCAATTCGCAAATAGAACAAGAGTAAAATGGTTTTCTCTCCGTATTTTCCAAGCAATTTTCTTCTGTTCCGTATTCACCGGCCTTGTGATGAAACGACTGCTCCAAGAGGCTATCACTTGCTACACATGTAACAAGCAATTCATCTTTTATGTCAACTTGCTCCTGTTTAATATCCAACTCGTGATAAGCCGTGTTATCTAATGTGCCTTCAATGATTCCTCGCTGTGTATTATGTAAGATTGCGACTTTGTTTTCGTCGACCTTTAACAGTGGTTCATGACACCTGCTGGCCATGGTACTACACAAATCATTATCAATTTGTTCCTGTTTGATGTCCATTGTAATAACACAATTGCAGAGTAGGGATTTATTAATACTAATATCTGGAAACAATAGACAATGTGATATTCAGTTAGTACATTAAGTTGGTTATGTTTAGTTCTAATATATTTACTTACACGGAATAGTATGAATTTGAAACACAACTGATTTAAACGCGATATTGAATAGATAAAATTATCCTATACAAACAACCATCAACAATATTGAATTTATTTAGAAGTCAATTAGTTCAAATGGTAATAAAATGAACTACTTCATATACACGGTGTATATTATTTATTCGTAAAATGGGCAGGTTTTTCAAAATTAAATCAAATACTTAAACTTAAGCATAACACTTAACTTCTCACATATCTATAAATCTCGTTTCCTTCTGACGAAATCACGGACATTTTTAAACAAGTCATTGAAAGTATTACCTAACTAATCTTGTTTTAAATTACAATGAAAACATTTAATACTTAACTATTTCCGCACGAGAATGGGCTTATGGGCTAACTTCTTCGGGTGAATACAATCTTAGCTCATGAGGTATATAGAATATTTTATCCAATTTTGACACCATTTTACTAATAAAAGTTATACATTTAATTTAGTAAAATAAAAGGTAACCAATTAACAGTCTGTAGCAAAGGCGTAGCTACTGGTATATCTGCCGCATCGATGATACAGGGCCCACGAGCCAAGAGGGCCCTTCAAAACCAAGCTCTAAATTTTTTTTAAATCGATAATATATAAAAAAATACTGGGGTGGAGCCGTCTAAAGTAAGGCACTGTAGATATATACTATAAATGGTAAACTATGATTTATACTTCTTTTTACCTAACATGTAGGTTAGTAAAAATAAGTAATTACATTTTATTCGTAACCATATACGTAATGTTAACATTCCTGACCTCATTTGAATGGGGGAAGTCGTACACTTCAGCCCGCTACTTCCCGCACTCACTTCCCGCTCAAGTGAGGGAAGTGAGTGCGGGAAGTACATTCCCGATCGCTGAGTAGGTAGGGACACTGGGAATCTCGTTGATCCATTCATGTGCGTCACAACCCGTCGTATCATAATATAATAATTTTTCCAATTATTGTTTAGAATAAAGTGGTTGCGAATAAAATAGTATACAAACCTCGACAGAAAGTTTTCTTAGTCTCGAGATAATAGCTGATTTCGACGCTTCGCGTCTCAATCAGCTAACTAATCTCTCGACAGTAATGAAACACTTCCCATCTCGGGCTGTAATATACTATTACTTTTTAATTAATTTTACTTCCCTCGTCTGAAAGACTCCCAACTTACAGTCGCGGCCATAAAAACCGGGACAGTTTTTTTGACCTAATTTTCAAAATGCGAAAAGAAGTGCTGACTGACAATTCTAATTAATAAATGTCATCAGATCTAAACAATGACTTTTGAAGACATTTATTAATTAGAATTGTCAGCGTCAGCACTTCTTTTCGCATTTTGAAAATTAGGTCAAAAAAACTGTCCTGTTTTTATGGCCGCGACTGTAATTTGATTTTTAAAATTAGTTAGTGTCACAATGTCGACGAGGGAAGTTCTGGGTAAAGCCTTTTACAGATTTTTATAATTATATTTAGTTTTGTTAAAAAATAGAAATTGTGTTCGTATTATTATACGTTTAATTGATAATACCCTGATGGGGTGGGGGTGGGGTGCCCACTTTGCTGTTTATGATACAGGGCCTGCTGATCTCTAGCTATGCCTCTGGCTGTGCAAGTCGTGGTTATAGAGAAATCCAAACATAGTATCATATCTTGTTATTCCCTCATATCTGTCTCTTAAAGATGATAAAGTTTGATCTAATATATTAAAATAAACGTTAACTTTATAATAATTTCTTGGATCAATAATTGGTTTATCACTGTGTTTATAATCAAATTGTCTGGGTTTTCTTCGTGGTCTAACAGACTGAACAACAGGGAAATTAGGTTCAATACCGAGTTTATCCGCAAGTGTATTAGCGTCAGTAAGAACATTATTGAATTCTTCATCTGACCGAAGAGCTAAGAAAAAATCTAACAAATTTTTAAAATGCTCTAAGCAAGTTTTTATATTTATAGTAGGATTTTGCATCATCGTGCTCAAAACATTAATTTTGATTAAAATATTGTACCAAATAATTGTTGAGCACAAAAATTTATAACTCTGAATTTTTGATGCCAAAGATTTGGCTTGATGTGAAGCACTGTGGTCTTGTACGGATAAACGATCTTCAATTACTTCTACCAATGCATCATATATTTGCCCAATTTGGTAACGCAGGGGCTTCACAGCGTCTATTCTACTAGACCACCGTGTATCACTAAGTGGTTTTAAATTTAAATTTGTTGTGTGTTTTTTCAGAATTGACCATCTTTTTACCGACGCAAAAAAAAATTCTTGAACTATATCAAAATAACCAGAAGTCTCAAAAGAAACTTTAGCAGCATCGTTCACTACTAAATTTAATGTATGGGCTGTGCACGGCACAAAAAATGCTCGCGGATTTATTTCTAAATTTTTTTTTTGCAAACCATTATGTTTGCCGAGCATATTTGCCCCATTATCGTACCCTTGGCCACGCATGTCGTAAATATTTCAACTTTGAAAGTAAATTTATTAAAAATTCACTTAAACCCACTCCAGTTGAATCATTAATAGGACAAAATTCTATAAAATGCTCGCGTATTTCAATTTTTTTTGAGGACTCATTCAACATTGTAAATCTAAAAATTATAGTCATTTGTTCGATATGACTAATATCCGGTGTACAGTCAAGAATGATAGAATAGTATTTACATTTTCTAATTAAATCCAAAATATTATTTCTAATTTTATTACCAATGACATCTATTATTTCATTCTGAATTTTGTCCCCTAAATAATTTACCATTCGTGTTTTATCTTTTTGTGGCTTTTGAGTCCGAAGCACATGTTCTGACATAACAGAATCAAATTTTTAGATCATCTCAACAGCTTTTAAAAAATTACCGTTATTGCTTTCAAATAATTTATTAGATTGTCCGCGTAAAGCAAGACGCTGTCGTGACAAATATTGTATTATTAAAATTATTCTCTCAATCACAGCATGCCAGTGCTTTGCTTCTGCATTCAACAAACGTAGTTGCGTCTGGTTTACAGTTTGTTCTTTTGATAACAATTTTATAAGTTCTAACTGATTTTTAACATTTGCATTGTGAGTATCACTTTTTTCGTGCCTTGAAATCAATAGTGACAAATGCTGCCAGTCAGAAACACCTTCCTTTTGCGAAAAATTGTTTTAAATTTTGCCAAATATTGTACAACAAAAGCAATAAACTGCATTATTTTTTATTGAATAAACTAACCACGGTCTATTAATTTCTTCTCCATTTGGAGGAGAACGTTAGAAATATTTTTTCGAAAACCTGCGACCATTTTCATTAGTTGGGAAATTAAATTGCGTTACCTGAACAGGCCCTCTTTCTACTAAAATTTTTGTTAATGTTGTTGATATTATCTCAGGCCACTCTCCAGGATCATCTGAGGTTGCTGTGTTCTGCTGCGACTGCTGTGAATCTGATGAGCAGCCAAATTCCTTTAGTTCAGAAAGCCTTGATGAGGATGACGTGCTGGCTTCTTCAGCGTCACCAACTTCTCTTCTCTCTGGTTTTGGAGACTCCGAGTCAGATGAAGTCACCTTCTCTTCCCCAGATTCGGAATCTTCCCTCATAATTTCCATTTCGACTTCTTGGACGCACGGCTCATTAAGTGGCCCGGAAAGAGAACTAGGGCTTGATTCTAATGCTTCCGCTGACACATTTTCTGTATTGGCCAGTTTTTTCTTTTCTTCTTTTTTTTGTAGCTTTTGTTTTCGATACTGAAAACCCGACAGCCTTTTCGTTTTTCTGTTCTAGAAAAATTATAACAATTTTATTACTTAATGCAATTTAAGAATATGTAGGTAACTATCTGTGTATTGATTGATATATGATTGATATGTATGTAGGTACTTATCATATTTATAACTTTTCTTCAACTTTCTTCAAAACACAATCACTAACAAAATTAATTTTCTCTACTCGATCTTCTCTGCAGCCAATTCAAAAATTAAATGACCAAATAATTATCATTGCACCCATATTACCACAGCATTAATGTAAGCAACATATAATATTATATTTCTTAAAATCAGCTTTAAACAATTAGGTACTTACCTACAAAAGAGATCGCCGACACCCCGATCAAAAATAATATAAATACCTACTTCATAAATACGATATGTTTCACAGTCAATAAAAGCCGCCAGCCGCCAGTTTTCTGAAAGATCACGTTTTCTTGCTTCTGGCTGTTTTGTAATCATTGCATAAAGATGCATGGAAAGCGTTCCTTCAAGTTGGCTTCGTTTAACAATTAGCCGCCACGGAATAAAGACTAACTTCAAGAATTTACATAAACAATAATCCATGCAACCATATTATCAGGTGTTAATTTACACAATAAACATTTTTTATGCCTATATAGGTTCATATTTTTGAACTTCTAAAATTTGTAAAGTAAAAAAAATTGTACATTTTTAATTTTTTTTTTTTTTTGTAATTTGTATATAATTTTTAAACTTTTTTGGCCGCCCCTGAATTTGGCCGTCCCTGTGCGGTGCACACATTGTACACTGGCTTAGCGCGGCCCTGAGTATTCCAACCAAAAATTGGAAAGCTATTTAAAATCCAGTACACCATGAAAAGTGTAAGTCATGTCCAAGTTCGTTTCATACAATCAGTAAATAATATTCTAATGTCAATCAGCTTTCAAGTAATGACAGTTCATTTGCAAACTGTACATCTAACTGTTTTATTAAGGCATTGTAACATTGTGCATGATTTAAGTAGGTACTAGTTGAGTTTTTAAAACCGTATAGTAGCATAGAAAATGTTGAAAAACGTATACCTATGTCTCCCAAACTTCCCACTGCATCTGTCAAATTTGAAGGTTACTGTCGAAGTGTCACTGAATGACAATCAAACAGTAATTTTATGAATTCAATTACGAAGTGACTTACTTTTCTCAATGCTGGACTGATTTCAAATAGCTTTCCAATTTCTGGTTGGAATACTATACTATAGGGAGTACATTACTCCTAAATACAAAGTAGTTTAGAAAAGTGGTACTTTTCTGCATAGCAACACTATTTTGTACGAGCAACGCATAGTTGAATTTTTAAATGCATAGTATTTCACTTGATTTTCGATATTTTTATATCAGTATTTTCAGGAATTAAGAAGCCGCGTGAAGCAGTTGGGTAAGCGGCAGGCTTGCATTAAGCAAGTCTTCGGTTCAAATCCCGTGGGGGTCGGAATTTTTCCATAGCCTTGGCGATTGGAATGGGGATCGGTGAGACCATTCATAGTTGGGCACCAAATTAACTGTGCTCTACTCAGAACTACAGACCTAAGAGATAGAGTAACAAGATTAACACATCACCAAGCCATACCTCATCCAATGGTTGCTGCGCAAACACCAAAGGCGCGCTCCAACTCTGTATTGCGAATCCGGGGCAAGTTGAGCATTGCACCGCCAGATGCCAGGGCATACAGCACCAGCCTCTACACCGCAAGGTAAATGAGGTTACAGATAATACATACATACATAATTCTGCATGCCTAGACCTTGTCCACGGGGTTGGCAAAGAGGGCCTATAAAGTCCTACTTGCTTGACGAGAGTCTCTCCACAAATACTGCTACTACTACCACTACATACATAATTAGTATTCAGGAAATTTTCTAAAGTTCGTAAAAAATTGTGTGTGCAACACGTGAAAACAGTGTTCCATACTCTGCCCGTTGCACGAAAAAACTACACCTGTTGTACAATATATTATTAATCCACTAGCGGATTTTTACAAAAAAATCATCCTTCCGTGTAAACTACTTACAGTGGTTGTTAGGGGATTAATAAAGGCACTTTAAAACGTCAACATTAGATACAATTTATATTTTGATTTCTAGAATCTGTAGTTCATAGGTACTCGTATCATTACTTGTGAAATAATCTATGTAGGTATGTGCAATATATGCCTCGGTGATTATTTTAGCTCTAAAATCGTATATACAGGTGTTTTAAATACTGAATTTTTTAGAAGTGGAAATAAAAAGTAATCCAAAATAATGAGATCACAAGATCTGGGTGGCCAAAGATCTTTTGAAATTAATCCGTCATCAAAGAACTGCTGTAGACATTCCAACGTGGTTCCAGCTACATGAGGTGTTGCGTTATCTTGTTGCAAGTATCCTTGTCGAATTTCATCGTCATGGAGCTGATTCAAAAATTCTTTAAGAATGATATTTTGATATCTTTCGGCATTTATTGCATCTTCAAAGAATATTGGTCCGATAATTCTCCGCAGAGAGCACGCTATCCAAACGTCTATTTTAGGACAATGCAAAGAAGCTTCGCGAAAGAAATGTAGATTATCAGCGCTCCATAAGCGCATCACTTGTGAATTAATGTAGCCATTTAAGTAAAACCACGACTCATCAGAAAAAAGTTGAATCCAAAACATTATTATTTAAATGTTGCAAAAACCAGTTACAGTATAAAATTATCTTATTGTAATCTAGAGGCAAGAGTTCTTGATACATTTGTCGTTTGCATAGATGCATATTTAAATCTTTATTAAGAATTGTACGGCAAGTACCATAATTCAAATTTACTTCTTGAGCAAACCTTCGAATTGATGTGGAGGGTTCGTTTTGAATTCGATTTTGGACATCTGCAATTTGTTCCGCAGTTCCCACACATGGTCTACCACTTCTTCGTCTGTCTGCTACACTACCAATTTCCCTGAAAGCAGCTACAGTACGTCGTACTTGATAAAAAGAGTCCGTTGCTAATATTTCAACGTTAGAAAATCTTTCTCTAAATTCGTTTATACAAGCATGTGCAGGGTACTGCCAATTACCATTGTCCATTTCGAAAATATGCTTCTATTATAAATATTTTAGTTCTGGTAACATTTTAAAATAAATTATTCAGAAATTATTAACAAAAATTATTACATAATAACAAATGTCAAATGACAGCTTCTAATTTTCTGGTGTTATAACGTGTCCCATAAGTTTTGAGAAAAAATATTAACAGCTATATTTGATGTTGCTTTAATTTTATATTAAAGTCAGCTACAAGTAATTATTTCTACAGTTATATTTAATAGAATTATATGCTTAAACTACGGATAATGGTCCATGTTTTTCAACGCCAACCAAATTGAAAGCATTTTTCCTATAATAAGCTACAACAGATTTTTTTTCTCAAAACTTATTGAACATACGTTAATACCAAGGCAGTCTATATTGTTCCAGGCCATGACACTGGCTCTGTTGCCAGATTGTGTGCTAGGCTATTCCAAGACACACTAAGTTTTGTTTGTTTGAAATATATTTGACATTAAACACTATGTTGACAAGCCAATTCATATAAGCTACAAAAATGCATCTGAAGTGTTGCGTACCAAGCTGCAGGTCAACTTACGCTTCATCAGTTGCTCCATATGTTAGCATGTTCGAGTTTCCATCTAATAAAACACAAAAATGGAGAGAAGTTTTGCATTTAGAAAACTGGCGGATTGGAAAGG